>CAXKVI010000003.1:88002706-88271065 GCA_964058755.1 Campiglossa producta | reverse complement strand
AGTCCGGACGTGTGACATAACCGTGGCTACCGTCACGGCGGGACTTTTTGGTATTACTTTCCTTTAGGGGTCAACTGCTAATAAATTAGCTAAAATTATGTGATATAGCTCAAAAGACGGGGTTCGCCCTCATGATCACGAATCCGGAAGCGCTTTTTTAATATTTAGCTTCTCTGCAGAGATATTTGCAATCAAAGTTTCAAGTTTTCATGTGGTTGTTGTAATTTTATTAGACTGTCCCTAAAAACGTGCAAAAAAAGTCCCGCCGTGACGGTAGCCACGGTTATGTCACACGTCCGGACTTGGGATGGCGTAGCCCAGGGTTATTTTTTATAAGCGCGGCCAAAGGCCGCCAACTCAGAAAGCTGTTTCGCACATAAATACCATGCATTCCGCCCCAATTTTGGTATCGGACCCGGGTCATTTTTCGGTTTTTTGACCATAACTTTTCACTAAAACAAAAAATTAAAAAAAGCGCTTCCGGATTCGTGATCCTGATGCCAAAACCGGTCTTTTGAGCTATCTCCCATAATTTTATCTAATTTATTAGCAGTTGACCCCTAAAGGAAACTAATACCCAACTTATCTTAAGCAGATCAAAACCTTTATTGATTCCTTAATCTTTTAATTTGAGTAAACGTACTATTTACTATTTCAGACATTGAAGGCATCGGGAGTGATACTTTTAAAAAATTCTTAAGAATTTCCCCGAGAACATTGTTTAAAAAAAGGTCTACTTAGCTAATAAATTAGGTAAAATTATGGAAGAGGGCTCAAAATACGGGGTTTGGCCTCAGGATCACGTTTTTTGAGCCCTGTCTCATATTTTTAGCTAATTTATTAGCAGTTAAAACCTCACGTACTGCGAGAACGGTATTTGTACTTGTACATTACCCTTCGTACCGAAACGACCCGGGTTGTTTTTTTTTATAATGACCCGGTCAAGAGCAATACATTTCGAAGTGACCCTGTCTAACGCGTCACGATTCCCTCACAACAAGTAGAAAATTAACGAACAAAAAAAAAAAAATATTTTACTTCCCAAGCAGTCTGGGGTTTGTGTACTATAAGAATGATTTACACGGGTCGTTTTGCAGGTCGAATTTGGTTGTTGTTGTTGTTGTTGTAACAAAGTGTAGCCCTGCCCAGCGTGTACTTTTCCTTAACCTAAATTGTCATCAATTTCTTCTAACGGGAGTCCTAGGAAACTTGCAGTTTCGACAGGGTTGGACCAGAGGGAGATGGGTGTTAGAAGAGTGGGCTCCGAACAGCAGGTAAATAAATGGTTGGTATTATGGGGTGACGAGCCGCATGCCGGACATTCATTCGGCACGTCAGGGTCTAGTCTGGATATGTAGGAGTTTAACCTGCTAACCACATGAAAACTTGAAACTTTGATTGCAAATATCTCTGCAGAGAAGCAAAATATTAAAAAAGCGCTTCCGGATTCGTGATCCTGAGGCCGAACCCCGTCTTTTGAGGTATATCACATAATTTTAGCTAATTTATTAGCAGTTGACCCCTAAAGGAAACTAATACCCCTTTCTGAATTGGCGGCCTTCGGCCACGCTTATGATAAATAACCCTGGGCTACGCCATCCCCAGTCCGGGTGGCGCCTTAACCGTGGCTGGCACCACGTATTTTTTCGCACTTTTTAGGTACAGCCTAATAAAATTACAACCACATGAAAACTTGGGTACGAAAATTTGTATATGTTTTGTTTTTTTATACTTACCAATGAAAAGTTTTTCAATTAAGGAGAAATTTACACTTATGCAGAGGCACAATTTTTTAATACAAAAAAAACTAACTTTATCTGTAACGGTTAAATGGCGAATGGACGCGCACGTTCAAAACGTTCAGTGGTAAAAGGAAACGTCAAAAGCTTGGTAATGTGTGAAACGGAAACATATCTCGCTTTCACACAACTTGGGTCCATGACTGCCAATGTGCACGAAATCAGTTTTTATCAATTAAACACATCGCAAAAAAGCTGTGTGCCCTTTTACATTTTCCATTTCTTGAATTCAAGTCTGCCGCGTCATAAACAGCATTCTTCTGGAAGATATCGCTCCGGCTTAAAGCGGGCTACTCACCTGCCAAGAAATGTCAAACTCCATATAAAAAAACGCTCAAGAAATGGTCAAGAACTGTTTTCACACGTCAGATTTTCTTGAGCCAATACTCAGCTCATAAGAAAAAATACTACAATTTTCGATGGTTGGCAATGCAGGTTTACCTCAAGAAATAAATATGCTCGTATATATTTCTTGAGGTAAACGTGCAGATCCACAGCAAAGGTGAGTACATATTGCGCTACACATGTTTTATACATTTTTATAAGAGTTATTTCCAAAAAAATGGAAATTTTAGTAAACGTCAAAATTTCTTGACCAGGCACAAGAAATATATGCTCGTTTTTTTCTTGAGGCATTTCTTGGCAGGTGAGTAGCCCGCTTAAGCAGCTACTGACCTGCCAAGAAATGTCAAACTCCATATAAAAAAACGCTCAAGAAATGGTCAAGAACTGTTTTCACACGTCAAAGTTTCTTGAGCCAATACTCAGCTCATAAGTAAAAATACAGCACTTTTCGATAGTTGGCAACGCCGGTTTACCTCAAGAAATAAGTAACCTCGTATATATTTCTTGAGGTAAACGTGCAGATTCACGGCAAAGATGAGTATATACTTCGCTGCACATGTTTTATACATTTTTATATTAATAATCTGCAATAAAATGGAAAATGCCATAAACGTCAAAATTTCTTGACCAGGTATAAGAAATATATGCTCGTTTTTTTCTTGAGGCATTTCTTGGCAGGTGAGTAGCCCGCTTAAGAAAAAATACTACAATTTTCGATGGTTGGCAACGCCGTTTTACCTCAAGAAATAAATATGCTCGTATATTTTTCTTGAGGTAAACGTGCAGATTCACAGCAAAGATGAGTATATACTTCGCTACACATGTTTTATACATTTTTATAATAGTAATCTGCAATTAAATGGAAAATGCCGTAAACGTCAAAATTTCTTGACCAGGCATAAGAAATATATGCTCGTTTTTTTCTTGATGCATTTCTTAAAGCGGGCTACTCACCTGCCAAAAAATGTCAAACTCCATATAAAAAACGCTCAAGAAATGGCAAATAAACGTTTTCACACATCAAATTTTCTTGAGTTAATACTCAGTTCATAAGAAAAAATACGGCACTTTTCGATAGTTGGCAACGCCGATTTACCTCAAGAAATATATATTTATCTTGAGGTAAACGTGCAGATCCACGGCAAAGGTGAGTACATATTTCGCTAAACATGTTTTATACATTTTTATAAGAGTAATTTGCAAAAAAATGGAAAATTTGGTAAACGTCAAAATTTGTTGATCAAGCACAAGAAGTATATACTCGTTTTTTATCTTGAGGCATTTCTTGGCAGGTGGGAAGCCCACTTAACTGCCCGATATGGCGTTGCGGGAGTCCTGCTGTCTGTAGCGTTAAATGTTAATCGCTCAGCGTTGGCTGCTACCACCGTGACGTCAAGGACTTCCTCGTCCTGTAGGCTGTCCTCCATCTCCGAGTTGATCACAGCACTATCGCCAAGGGACGTGGCGGATAACATGCTTTCCGCGTCGAAATCCTCCGTTGCCAACTATCGAAATGTGAAAACGTTTCTTGACCATTCCTTGGACGTTTTTTTTATACGGAGTTTGACATTTCTTGGCAGGTGAGTAGACCGCTTAACAGCCTCATTCTCTTTGGCGAACGATAACCAAAACGAAAGATAGTTGGTTTTGACGTTTCGTCTAGCAGTCACATTCTAGTTAGAATCCGAAATTTTTATATCAACCAGCCAAAAAGAATGTTCCCAGAATTTTGAAATACAAGAAAAATTTGAAAAAACTTGACTGATTATAAGCTCTTGCATAAATTACATACAACAGCACCTTAATTTGACAAATATTTATTTTTATTTATATATTGGAAAAATAGCGAAAATTCGCTACTTTACACTGGGTGGGAGCACTAGTGTTGCCACCTTCGGCTCGCTTATTACTATGCTTATAATTACCCTACAAGACGGGCTGATATTTTTACTAACACACTCACACTCTAAATTGTCAATGCTGATAATTTTTTGACCAAACCACTGACAATTGTCATAGCTGACTGTCACATGAGCATAAAATGAATATAACAAATGATGAATTTTCAAGTTCTTTCAAAACATAGCACAATTTTTGTCCCGTGCTCATTATTAGTAAAAGTAAAAAAACGAATGGAAATAATAAATTTGGCTGTAAAAAAAGAAGCTAAGTATTAAAAATTAGTTATATAAATTAAATTAAAGTTTGCATTTTATTTATACATAGGTGTATTTTGCAAAGAAGGAAAAGTCTCAAAAACATTGTGATCACCGAAACTCTGATGGAGAAGAAAAATTCGAAAAGGTGATACACAGAACTATTCTGCTGCGATATTAAGAACGTGACTGGGGCACATGCCGCAAATAAAGAGCACTCGTGATTATCACGTATTTATTCCTGACAACAACAACAATAAAGCAGTAAATAATTATAATTTGTTTTTAAGTTCTAATATTATCACTTGTATGCATATTTTTTAATATTGAGTTTTAAATTTTCTATTACTATTAAAAAAAATATTTAAATAATTTTCATATTATGACAGATTATGACAGTTGTCAGTTGTGATATCATTATGAAATCATCATGATGTCATCATTGATCCACAAAAAGGAGTGAGACAGATATATGCGTAGTTCAAATTAGTAATGTGTTAGAGGGAGACATAAAGTCACACGGACACAGTTATTGACATCAACTTTTTCTTATTCCTCGTGTGAAATGATTGAAGCGATGATCGTTTAGCTGACAGCAATGACAATCAAATGTTGCATCAAATGATTGTCATCTGTCTTGTAGGGATGTTTTTACTAACAAACTCACACCCTCAATTAACAATGCTGATGACGTTTTGACAAAAACACTGACAATTGTCATTAATTGTCATAGCTGACTGTCACATGACGCATAAAATGTTAATAACAAATGGTGTATTTTCAAGTATTGTCAAAACTTGAAAAATTTTAGTCTGCTCATTTTTCTCATTATGATTATTTGTGTAATATTCAAAAAGAAGCGGTGAACCAAATTTGGATGATAAAAGCAGATAAGTATCAATTTTAATTTAATAATAAAAAAAACGTTTTTAAAGTTTACATTTTTTAGTTTACATGCATGATTCTCTGATTTATTGACGAAGTTAATGGTTCCACCTTACGCTCATACAAAATCATATACATACATTTAATCATGAGAAACGATAGTGTCTCGAAATCAAATAGCTCAGCTTGTTCTCGCTCCTTGACCGTAGCTGCCACCAACCATACGAATGGCATCCCCATATGACGCGCCGCTTCACAAATGCCACTTAAGAATGTATCCATAAACTTATGTATTATCTTGCCACAACACGGGTATGAGAAAATACTCAAAGAGAATGTTGCGTTCAGGAATCTTCAGTGTCCTCATCGAATAGCATGACGCTTCATCCATCGCTGTTTAATCTCGCAAAATTTTTCTTAATGCCAGTCCTAGTATTATATAATTAGTTTTTAAGCTGTTTTATTTATGTACATATGCATTTACATGCAATTTTATTTGATTTGGAAAAATAAATATTTTAATAAAAAAATTATAAACATCACCCTGAAAACCACTGCTAACCGCATTGCAAACACACACATTTTTTATTTGACAAATTTCCCAAAATTATGTTAACCTTAAGCAACCAAAAAGAAGTTGTTCTTTAGGGGTGTAAAAGTAGGTCGCCTCCCAGTTGGTGCACCCTGGGTAACGCTAAATGACCTACATAGCCTGCACGGCTAGTTTAGTTTCTTGTATTGCCGGATCTACGAGAACGGTACCAGTACTTGTGCTGTACCCATCGTGCCGAAACGACCCGGGCCGTTTTCTTATATCGACCCGGCCAAGAGCAATACACTCGAGGTGACCCTGTCTGACATTTAGGCAGGGCTACACCTCGTTACAACAACAACAACAACAACAACAAGTTGTTCTGAATTAAATTAAAATGTGGGCCTATAAATACCAAAAGTCCGTTTTAGGGTTAATGTGCAAACGTTCTGCCAAAAAGAGAAAACCTTGCTTATTTTGTACTATGCCCGATATTATGAGTGCGAATGAAACAGCATGAGGTACAGAGAAATATCCCAAATGTTGACAACTGTCTGAAATTAAAAATTATTTGTCACATTTTTTCATAAATTGTTTTTCATTTCAATTTTTTTCTAAAGCAAAAAGGTAAGAGAATTTTTGTTTAACTAAAATTTTTTATTAAATTTATTTTTATAATTTATTCCTATTTATCCAGGAGATGCGTATGCCAGCAGCGCTAGTCCCTTGCCAGATGGCCTAACCACACAAACATCCTTGCAGACTTGAATTTTCTTGTAGCTGAGGCGCGTCCACGACAAAAAAGGAAACAACTCCGGCTCGCTGAACGCAAAGATTCAAACATGCTGGTAGCTGCACAATAATATAAAAAAAGGTATCTAAAAGTTTGCCTGACGATTCCACGAAGATTAAAGCTATCTTGTTTTTGTTTCAGAATTTGAACTTGCCTAATCATGTCCATTAAACACCGGCGAAGCTTATCGGCTATTTGAATGCCTCTCGATTCGACTTTGGACCATGTCCAATAATGTCTGCCAAGTCCATACATCCTAAAGATGTTTTCATGTTCGCAGTGGAGACGGGTTATCTATAGGATGTATTAAATTTTGTACATAGTTTATAATCTATAAATAAATAATAAAACCAATCTAATTTCATGCATTTTATTTGGAAAAATTTGGTTAACATTGTCGTTTTAGCGCTAACCGTTTTGGTAACTGGTTTGGTAACCTATTTAATTATAAATGTTAACCAAAAGCTAGCTGGTTCGGTAACCGATTCAACTACATATGTTAACCATATGGTAGCTTGTTTGTTGACTTATTCAAAGAATACTTTTAACAGCATGTTAACCAAAACATTTACTGTTTCATAACATAAAGTTAGCCACATGTTAGCAGTTTCCATAACCATGTCAACAAATACTATTAACAACATGTTAGCCAAAACATTGACGACTTCAACAAATGGCTGTTAACTACATTTTAACCAAAACATTAGCCAGAGTTTGAGAGTGAAATTTTTTATTTTGAAGAGCGCAGGTATACTTTATAGTAAATGGAAAATTCAATAAGTGCGAGGGAGAGAAAAAGTGTAGATATGGTTAAAATTTTCACACGGCCTGAACAAAATTAGCTACTTCGGTAACCGTATGAAAAATTAATGAAACCAACTATTTAACTTGATTGCTAGCCGGTATCTGGTTTGCAGGGTCATTTTTACATCAGCTATGACAGGCTGTTTATGACAGTTGTCAGTTGTGATATCATTATGACATCATCATGATATCATCATTGATCCAAAAATAGAGTGAGACAGATATATGCTTAATTCAAATGAGTACTGTGTTAGAGGGAGACAAAAACTCACACGGACACAGTTGTTGACATCAACTTTTTCTTTTTCCTCGTGTGAAATGATTGGAGCGATGATCGTTTAGCTGACAGCAATGACACTCAAATGTTGTATCAAATGATTGTCATCTGTCTTGTAGGGTACTTAGATATTTTATTGGTATTGTGCTGATGAATATTTACATGTGTGGCTGTGTGCCAAACGGTTTAAAAAAGCAAATATTGACAGAGCGATGTTAAATTTTGACAGTGATCGTGGTGAATATGAACGTTGTCAAAATTTGACCTAGCCGCCAGGGCTAGTCAGAATTTAACATCGCTCTGTCAAAATTTGCTTTTTTAAACCGTTTGGCACACGGCCCTAGTATACAAAATTTTCAAGCTTACAGTAGGCTAATTCTAAATTAGCTTCTTAAGCTCTGTTGCTGAAAGATATTTATTTATGTTCCTTATCGATTCTACGTCGTAGCTTTCCAAAGCCCCCGACGGAGTGTTGCTACCGAAAATGTTTGCTCTTGTTGCTGAGAAGTGTTCGCAATTGTCGAGTAGGTGGATGACGGAAACTGCGGCAACATTACAGAAGTGACACTGTGGAGTACCTAACCCCTTGAGGATATGACCATGTGTTGAGATTGTATGGCCAATTCTAAGTCGACAAAAAGATTTGAGATCACTGCAGTTTACTTCTCGTGGGAAGTTCTGTTTTTGAGCTGTTCTGTTGATTGTTGAGTAGTGGTTATGGAGGTTACTCCATTTCTCGAGTTTAATTTCAGAGATGTGTGTCTTTGCCAGCCTGTTTACGTCTTCACTTAGCATTATAGGCAGCGGTTGCTTTACTGCTAGCTTGGCTCTTTCGTCCGCAGCTTCGTTTCCTGGTATTCCAACGTGACTTGGAACCCACATGATCTTTATTGTAGTTTTGCCCATTTCCAAGGCATTGCGAATTGCAGTACTAACGAAGTTGTTGTTTAGCGTATTGGATATTGATTGAACAGTTGACATGCTATCGGTGCATATAACGTGCTTTTTCCCATAAGGAAGGGTATGTTGAGTAGCTTGTAGCACTGCATACGCTTCTGCTGTAAAAATAGAACAGTATGTCAGAAGGTGTCCCACTACGATGGTTTCGTAGTTCGAGTCTACTACAGCAAAAGTTGTTGCATTTGTTGTTTTTGTGCCATCCGTGTATAGGAATGACCATCCTTGACTTTTTAGGTTTGCGCTAATTTGTTGAAATGTTTGTTGGTAGACTAATGGCGAAGTTGCGTTTTTCTTATTTGAATGCATATCAACGATTAGCTGTTTAGCTGGCTGGAACCATGGCTCAGGACGCTTGAAATCGACTTTTTCCAGTTTGGTAAGTACACTCAGATCTCTTGCCATTTGTATGCTATGGCCTATAGCTGATGTTCGAGATAGAGGTGTATTTCTTTTGACAATTGACTGTACACTGCGTTGAAGCACTTCATTTATGCATATTAATAGCTTTGGGATCAATTGTATCGTTTTAAGGATAGTCCTTTCTTCAATAGATGGAATCCCAGATTCGGTAAGGGTGGCCAAAGTTGGCTGGGAAGGCCCGTATGCACCTCCTGGCTGCGGTGTGGTATGGAGGGAGTATGGCTTTGATGTGGGTTTTCGCACAGTGTCCATAGATGTGGAGTGCATAGTCGATTTTGGACAATATAAAAGCTTTTGTAGCATTGACTAGCGTTGCTGGGTGCACCAGGCAGTACTTCGATGAAAGGTATTTAATAATATCAAGTCTTTTCAACAGAGCTGTTTTTAGATATAGACAGTGATCTTTGAAGGTAAGCTTAGTCAAAAACTACTCCTAATATTTTTAAAGTATTACAGATAGGTATGTTTACATTATTGAACGATAGATTCATCGGTGGGCAACGTATTTTATTGCATATGTGAAACTGTTTGCATTTTGTAAATGATATTTTGGCTCCAGAATCCTGGACATTTACGTTGAGTCTTTATTATACCCAGCTGTACTTGTACACAGGGTATTATAACTTTGTTAGGATAACGGTTGGTTGTACAGATATAAAGGAATCGAGATAGATATAGACTTCCATATATCAATATGATTAGGATCGAAAAAAAATTTGATTGAGCCATGTCCGTCCGTCCGTCCGTCCGTCAGTCCGTCCGTCTGTCCGTTAACTAACTTGAGCAAATAATGAGATATCTTCACCAAATTTGGCATGCGTACTTATTTGGGTTCAGAATAGATTGCTATTGAAAATGGGTAAAATCGGACCAAAACCACGCCCCTTTTTCGATATCGAAAATTTCGAAAAACGTATAAAATGGGTTAATTCAATATTAGAAGCAGCTACAATGATAAAATTTGCAATATGTATTGATTTAGATGTTCTAAGGCCGATTTTATAAAAAATTTTGAAAAGGGGGCGTGGTACCGCCCACGTATATTTGAAGAAATTTTAAAATTTTGACTCTTAATAACTTCAGAACAGTTTATGCTAGTATAACGAAATTTCGTAGAGGACATACTATTGTTGTGGTAAATTCAGCTATAGAAAATAAACGAAATCGCTTCGCGACCACGCCTACTTTTTCATAAAAGTTATATTGAAAGGAGGTGGAAATATTGAAAAGTCCATATCTAATTAACTGATTTCGCTATAATAATATAATTTGGTACATACATCAACTTTCATATTCTTTACATAATTTTTTCAAAATTTTGGAAAGTGGGCGTGGCACCGCCCACTTATGAGTCAAGCAATTTTTAAATTCGACTGCTAACAACTTCAGAACGGTGTGAGATAGATTTACGAAACTAGGTACCAGGCATGTTATGTTTATGTAGAGTACTACCACAGAAAATAAGAAAAATCGGTGAACGATCACGCCCACTTTATGTGCACAGCTGGGTATGTAATGTTCGGTTTCACCCGAACTTAGACTTCCTTACTTGTTTTTAGAATCTCTTTGTGCTCTAAGAATTTCGGGCATTTATTATAATTAGATGCGTGTTCCTCGGAACAGTTAGCGCACTGGGTGCGCACACAATCCTCCTCTGGATGCGGGGCAAGACTACAATTTTGACATAATGGTTTGCTGGTTGTTGGGTTGCAGTGTTGTGTGTGACCTAAAAGTTGGCACCTTTTGCACCGCATGGGGTTTGGAAAATATTCCCTAACCTTAACCATAAACCATGAGATGTTAATCGACTCTGGAAGTTTGAATGCGTCGAACGTGAGGAGGATAACACCAACGGGAGTTGGTCTGCCTTCTATAATTTTGGTGAACTTGAAAACGCCGACAACGCCCTCTGATGCTAATTCTTTAACGATTTCTTCGCCTGGGAGTGAAATCAAGAAGGGGGCAAATATGCTACCTTTTACAAAGTTTAGATTTTCGTGGTATTTGCACTGAATCTCACATATTCCCGGAAGCTGTTTGCAGGCGATGAATTTTTCTGCAGACGCCTTGTTCTTGACAAGAAGAAGAAGGTTACCGCCTCTGAGCTCGGAGATTTGTTCAATTTCCTTACAAATTATGTTTAGAGATCTTTGAACAGCGAAACAAGAGTAACTTGTCAAAGGTTTATTTTTGTTCACTGCTGCAGCAACAACGTATTTTGGACTAGAAGCTGGAGTTCTTAAATCTGGTAGATTTGGAAACACTTCCCTAGTTATTGGCGGTTTTTTTTACGCTTAGGGCTGGATGCAAGCGAGGAGAATCTATTGTCTCCTGCATTGTAGCCACTAGTGGCCATGGTATGGCAAGAATTAATTAGCACCAAAAAATCAGGCACGTGGTTTATTTGCCAAACAGGTGGAGAAAAACAATGTAAGGCAAGGGTGAAGTTGTTGGTATACAACGGTACCGCAAAGAATACACAGAAAGATCGAATGAAAGCAACCGTTCGCAACGAAAGTTAGTCGATGACTGAATTTGACAAATAATTTCGAAATCTAATTAGAATGTAACTGCTAGACGAAACGTCAAGTCCAACTATCGTTCGTTTTGGTTATCGTTCGCCAAAGAGAATGAGGCTGTAAATCGGAACAACTTCGTCGTTAATAGGCAACCTCCGGGATGGGCAAACCTCGACGATATGGGGACGGCAGGGAAGTCTGTGCGCTCTCATGTTGGTGGTGCTTCAGATTAATCTGCACAAATCTAAAGTGGCCTCGGCTGCTTTAAGTAGTCGTCTTTCTAAAGGCGACATGGTTGTGGTCCTCGTCCAAGAACCCAATAGCTCGAGAATCTGCGGATTGGGGACTAAGGGCTTCAAGCTCATTCGAGCCAGCGAGGAGAGCAAAGTCAGAACGTGTATTTTGGTCAAGTACGAGTTGAACTCCTTTCTCCTACCTAACTACGCCAATGTAGATATTACCGCTATCAGTCGAATGGTCGGCAGCACCCGCCTGACGGTGGCTTCGGTCTATATGCCCAACGACGCCGAAGAACCTCCACCACAAACGGAGGTGAAAGACCTGGTGTCAAATTTCTGCACGGGTAATCTTATTATGCTCACCATGTTCAATGGGGGAGCTCCGATATCAATGCTAGGGGCGAGTCTCCGTTTGGTTACCTATTAAGAACCAACCTGATAATTTGCAACGTGGGTAATGAGCCTACTTCTATCAGTCAGACCCGCAGGGAGGTCATAGACCTAACTATCTGTAGTGAAGGCGTTTATGAGTGGGTCAGAAAATGGCGGGTTCTTGAAGAACACTCATTCTCCGACCACCGTTACATAGAAATGGGTTACACAGGCCACATTGGTGGTCCTATGATTTGAACTCGCTCTGCAAATCATGCTGGAAACAATTTAACAAGGCCAAGAGCCTCGACTCTGAGCCTCATTGGCACTAATATAAAGCTTAACTAAGGGCCTACAAAAAAGCTCTGAGACAGGCGAAGAGAACCTCGTGGAGAAATTTCTGCACTGGCATCGAAAAGACGCGACTTAGACGAGTCCTCTCGAGAAGCCATCAGCTATTTGCGAAAACCTGACGGATCCTGGACCAGCACGGAAGAGGAAACCCTTGAGCTGCTCTTGAATACACATTTTCCGGGGAACCTGCATGACGCACCACAAACCTGGCCAAGGCCGTAGCCAGGATTTTATTTCGGAGGGGGTCATACATTTTTTTTTTTTTAAATAGGACTTTTTGTTGCTCTGGTTCAAAATTGGGGGTATGTCTTCAAACAACATATTGAACAATTTTGCAAAGATTGCAACTCAATAATAAAATGCAAAGGCTGCTTTGCTTAGTTTTTCTTTAGTATTTATTACAAAAAAGGTAACATAAATTCATAAATTCACATGTTGCGATGCATTTAAAGGAAAATTAAAACTTAAAAATAACGTACTTATTTAAAAAAAAATTAATTTTAATTTAATATTAAATTAAGACGTCTGGACTTTTTAGCGGCGAAGTCATTTATCACATCGTCTGTTTCAATATCAAATCGCCTATGTGTACTCATTATGGCTAAGCCGTTTAGTCTTTCCTCTCCTGTGGAATTTCGCAAAAAAGTTTTTAACCTCTTCAACGTTGAAAAAGATCTTTCCGATGACCATGTAGTGACGGGAATTGTAGCAAATAGTTTTAACAAGGAAAATATTGCTGGAAAAATATTGTTATTGCACTGGTCTAAAGCTTCAATAGCAGATGATGGACGGGTAAAACTTTCTTCTTGACTCCATTTTGCTTTCCATAAAGTGAATTCTGAAGCAATTGCTGCGGTGTCAATGATATCTTTATATATTTCGAACTCTTTTGCGTCAGACTCGCTGAAGTTAACTTCTTTTAAACAGCAAATTGATGGAACAAAGAAAGAAAATTTCTGAATAATAGATTTATGTTGAACGAATTTGTCATTCAATTGCAGAGAAATATCGTCTAAAAAAGGAATAGCAATAGACACCCTAAAATATGCTTCAGGATCTCTTGTACAGATTCCCGTTCGCTCTTGTTGAATATAGGCGATACGTGGAAGCTTTATCTCCTCATTAATGGACGTTAAAAGCTGGCATACTTCTCCGAATATTTCGCTAAACTTTTTTTCTATGTTGCAGCGAAGATCGTTAATAACTTGCAAGGTAACTTCGATATGCTCAATTGCTTTTGGCAAATCTAGGGAAACTGATTGCAAAGCCTTACATAATGGCAGAGTCAACGAGAACACCGTTGATGCCACAAATAAGCTAACAACAAATTCGCAGCTTGTTACAGATTTTAAAAATGAACTGGCCTTGGATCAGTAGCCGGCAAACAGAGAGGGCGCAATATGTGGGAGTATTAGTGTATTACGCTCAAAAATGCTTGTGTGTTGGTGGTATTGCACTGGAAAAAATTTGTATGTTGTATAACTTAACACAAATCTTGAAGACGTCCACTAAATTTATATTTAATAAGAAAACATGTATCCTATGTTTTGTGTATAGTTGAATTTTTTTTTTTAAATTTTTGAAGAGTGTAAAATTTTTTTTTTATTAAAGAATTCAGGTTTTTAACGAAATCAAGCAAACGGGCTTCAAGCACTATGAATTTAATTTCAAAATTCAAAATGTAGATGTTGTATAATCTATGAGCACGTCGTTTCTGTAACTTTTTGACGAAGTTGGTTGGATAAAAATCGTTAATTTTGACAAAATTTGTCAAAATCGATTTTAACGACAATAACGAATTTCGTTAAAAAGTTACAGAAACTGGGTGCAGACAACTTATATATTAATAGAAAAAAAACACGATTTGTGTTTATTTGATTTTTCTTTTAAGTTTTTTAAGAATGAATAAGAATTTTTTTAAAAAATGAAAATGCTGGTTTTCAACGAAATAAACGGGTGCTTCAAGCACTATAAATTTATGTAAGTTCTGTAATACGAAAAGTACCTGTACTAGGTATAACTGAACAAATAAATTTTTTCGTCAACAACTAAAAATAGTGTTTTTTTTTATTCAAATGTGAGTGTTTAGAAAATAAAGCTTACGTGCACTATGAATTTGTTTACAAACAAAGTTAGGTAAAAAAAAAAATCGTTTTGTACCTCCATCTTATTAATAAAATATATTTTGCATTTATGCTCAGTGTACCAATATAAGCAAGAAATAATAGAAGCAATGCGGTATCGACCTGCTTCAATCAATGCTAGTGTGACGGATTCGATGATTCCTTGATTATTTTCCCTGAGTTCGA
This sequence comes from Campiglossa producta, assembly GCA_964058755.1. Classification (NCBI taxonomy): domain Eukaryota; kingdom Metazoa; phylum Arthropoda; class Insecta; order Diptera; family Tephritidae; genus Campiglossa; species Campiglossa producta. Next base: position 88,256,301 of record CAXKVI010000003.1, on the reverse strand, counting down.
TCACTGTACGTTAAATAAAACACTCCGATTCTGTTTAATAAGTAGTACGCTTTATTCAGTACTAAAAACCGTAGTACAATATCGCGGGTTAATTTACTGTTCAGTACTTCACTGTACAACACTTCAAATTAAACTGACTGATTTGCGTTGTCTTTGCGCGGTTTATATACCCTAGCAAACAGCAGCTTCACAACCTAGAAATGTCTACACCTTTCTGGTTTATTCGTGCAACAGTGTTCTCGAAGCGTTTATCTATCGTCATCTCCTCTTTGTGCCACATTCGCAAACACGCGAGCTGCCTCTCCCTCTGTCGCTCTCACGTCATGTATCTATCTGGATCTAGCTGTAGTTGTGGTAGAGACGCTAGTGATGGAAATACGCTAGAGTTGTGAGATGAGCGATTCTTGAGAACATTCGCCACACTGCCCTCCACCTAAGTCTGATCGTCCCGATCAGACACATTTCCCGATCCAAACGTTGCTAGCCTCTCCAGGTGAACCACCTTCATTTTGTTTCGTGGCCTTCCAACAGTTTGTATGCGGTAGACAACATCATTTATCCGCTTTATTACTTTATATGGGCCTTCCCAGTTACATTGCAGTTTTGGGGACAAACCTTTCTTTCGTTGTGGGTTGTATAACAGCACTAAATCTCCTTCTTTAAAACCTTCCGAGTTGATGGCTTTGTCGTATCTGGCTTTCATCTTATCACTCATGATCTTCGTCCGTTGTCTTACAAGATCTTGTATTTCTTTCATTTCTTCTTCCAAGATGCTAGTGGATTTCCTGGCATTTATTCCTTCATCAGCATTTATCCCAAACTTCAAGTCAGCTGGCAACCGAAGATCATTCCCAAAAATTACTTTTGCTGGAGTCTGACCCGTTGTTTCATGTATTGCCGAGCGATATGCCATCAGGAACAAGGAGATGTGCGTGTCCCAATCTCTCTGGAACTTATCCACTACTTTCCTCATGTGCTCTTCCAAGGTTCGATTGAAACGTTCCACCATGCCATCTGACTGAGGATGCAGTGCAGTTGTTCGCGTTTTCCGAATACCCAATGTCTTGCACATTTCTTGGAATACAACTGATTCGAAATTCCTGCCTTGGTCGGAATGTAACTCCATCGGTACACCAAACCTCGCTACCCAATTGTTTATGAACACCTCTGCAATGGTTTCTGCCTCTTGATTTGGAATCGGGTAAACTTCTGGCCATTTGCTGAAATAGTCCATAACAACTAGTATGTATTTGTTTCCGAGTTTGCTAGTAGGAAATGGACCAGCTACATCCATGGCAATCCTTTCAAACGGTGCACCTGTGTTGTATTGCTTCATCTGTCCATGGCTTCTCGACTTCGGACCCTTTGCTCTGATGCACACCTCACAGTTGGCGATCCACTCCGCGATCGACTGCCGGCAACCAACCCAATAGAATCTCTGCTTGACTTTCTCCAGTGTTTTTGTGACTCCTAGATGACCTCCACTTGGACCATTATGTAGTTCATACAAAACATCAGAGATTTTCTTCCTTGGGACAACTACCAGCTTCCGAGTGCATTGACCATCTTCGCTTTCCCATACTCTATGTAAGCAACCGGATACCAATTTCAAACTGTTCCACTGTGCCCAATATGACTTGGCAACAGGACTCTCTGCTGACATCTCCTCTCTTGTTGGTCGTTCATTTTGCTCGATCCCCTGCATCACACTTACCAGATCTGGATCCTCTAGCTGATACTTCCTTAGTTTATACATGTTCCATTCGTCCGTAGAGGTGATAGTCATCAGCCGAACATCTATAACATCTTCCTTGGCCTCAGCTTTCGAACAATGCTTGCATTCCAGGTTACATGGTCGCCGGGACATTGCATCAGCATTGCCGTGGTTGCTGCCTTTGCGATGCTCTATGGAAAAGTCATAACTTTGTAGTCGCTCTATCCACCGTGCCAATTGACCTTCCGAATTACGGAACTGCAAAAGCCATTTCAATGCTGCATGGTCTGTCCTGACGTGGAATCGCTGTCCATAGAGATACTTGTGGAAATGTTTGATGCACTCCACCAATGCCAGTAGTTCTCTTCGTGTTACACAATAGTTCCTTTCGGGCTTTCCAATTGTGCGGCTATAGTACGCCACTACCTTCTCCTTTGCTCTGATGCACACCTCACAGTTGGCGATCCACTCCGCGATCGACTGCCGGCAACCAACCCAATAGAATCTCTGCTTGACTTTCTCCAGTGTTTTTGTGACTCCTAGATGACCTCCACTTGGACCATTATGTAGTTCATACAAAACATCAGAGATTTTCTTCCTTGGGACAACTACCAGCTTCCGACCTCATTGACCATCTTCGCTTTCCCATACTCTATGTAAGCAACCGGATACCAATTTCAAACTGTTCCACTGTGCCCAATATGACTTGGCAACAGGACTCTCTGCTGACATCTCCTCTCTTGTTGGTCGTTCATTTTGCTCGATCCCCTGCATCACACGTACCAGATCTGGATCCCCTAGCTGATACTTCCTTAGTTTATCCATGTTCCATTCGTCCGTAGAGGTGATAGTCATCAGCCGAACATCTATAACATCTTCCTTGGCCTCAGCTTTCGAACAATGCTTGCATTCCAGGTTACATGGTCGCCGGGACATTGCATCAGCATTGCCGTGGTTGCTGCCTTTGCGATGCTCTATGGAAAAGTCATAACTTTGTAGTCGCTCTATCCACCGTGCCAATTGACCTTCCGGATTACGGAACTGCAAAAGCCATTTCAATGCTGCATGGTGTGTCCTGACGTGGAATCGCTGTCCATAGAGATACTTGTGGAAATGTTTGATGCACTCCACCAATGCCAATAGTTCTCTTCGTGTTACACAGTAGTTCCTTTCGGGCTTTCCAATTGTGCGGCTATAGTACGCCACTACCTTCTCCTGCCCATCGACAATCTGTGACAAAACTCCTCCAATCGCATAGCCACTTGCATCTGTATCCAGAATAAACGTTGAACCTGGGATTGAATATGCTAACATTGGGGCAGTGCACAGCCGTTCCTTCAAGGTTTGGAAAGCCACTTCATGTTCCTTCTTCCAATCAAATGACATATTCTTTCTGGTCAACTCATGAAGGCTACTGGCTACGCTAGCGAAATTCGGTACAAATCGACGATAATAGGTGCACAGTCCGAGGAAACTTCGTAGCTCATGTAAATTTTTCGGTCTTGGCCAATCCTTTACTGCTTCGATCTTCTCTTTAGCAGTGCAAATTCCCTCCGTAGTAACCTTGTGACCCAAGTAACTTACTTCCTTCTTGAACAATGCACACTTTTTGGGACTTAATTTCAGACCGGCGCCAGCTATCCTTTGGAAAACTTCCTCCAAGTTCTTGAGGTGTTCCTCAAAGCTTTTTCCCAGCACGATGATGTCATCCAGGTACACCAAACATGTTTTCCAATGCAGTCCTTTCAATACCTGATCCATGAGTCTCTCAAAAGTAGCTGGAGCGTTACATAGTCCAAAGGGCATTACCGTAAATTGCCACAGCCCCTCTCCAACGCTGAAGGCTGTCTTTTCCTTATCCTTATCTTTAACCTCCACTTGCCAATAGCCGCTTTTCAAGTCCAGTGTAGAGAACCATTTCGTACCAGATAGTGAGTCCAGAATATCGTCAATTCTTGGTAGTGGATAGCTGTCCTTTTTCGTTACGTCGTTCAGCTTCCGGTAATCCACACAGAACCGCATTTTTCCATCCTTTTTCTTCACTAGCACTACCGGTGAGCTCCATGGACTAGCTGATGATTCGATCACGCCGCTGTCACTCATTTCTTGTATAATTTCTCTTACCACTTGCCGTTTGGCCAATGGAACACTTCGAGGAGCTTGGCGGATTGGTATCGCGTCACCAGTATCAATGTGAAGCTTCACTACATTGGTCCGACGTGGTTTGGAGCCACTCTTGTCAAATATGGTAGAGTACTTTAGTAGAAGTTGTTTCGCCTTATTCTGGTGGTCTTCTTCGAGCTCTTGCGTCCACGCTGTGATATTATCTGATAGATTAATGTTGCTGGTAGAGACATTTTCCTGGAGCTGTTCACAGTTTATTATTACCTCCACCTCCTGACATTGTCCCAATATAGCTCCTTTGGAAAGCTTGATCGGCGATCGAAACTCATTTAGTACTCTTACCGGTATACGTCCATCTTGTTTTGTCATAGCCAGTGTTTTTCCTACTAGTATATCCGTCTTTGAATTGTTTGCTGCCTCGACAACCCACAATTTGTTTGTCCCATAATCTCCATCAATCCTTGCCCAAACGACTGCCTCCGACTTCGGTGGAATTTGTTGGCTATCTTCCACGAGTACCCGCTTACTGATGTACTTGTTCTCGTAACCAAAATTGAGTGGCACATCCATGTTCTTATAGCTCATAGTCCTGTTTTGCATGTCAATCTTGATGCCTTGATTGCTTAAGAAATCCACACCAACTATGATCTCATCAACAATATCTGCCACTATAAAATTGTGCAGTACGGTGACATTTCCAATTGCGATTTCACATGTTACTTCTCCTTGAACTTGGGTGTCCTCACCAGTCGCCGTACGCAACTTTGCTCCATGTAATGGCCTGACTCCTTTGTTGACTAAATCAGATCGAATGATGGAATGAGATGCGCCCGTATCAATAGTCAGTAAACGCTCCTTTCCGTCCACGAGTCCTCCAACAGTAACATTACTTGACTTCCTTCCGATCTGTGAGACAGAGATTATGGGGAATCCAATTGCGGGAGCCAGCCTACGCCCCTTGCGGCTGACTCTCTTTAGTTTAACGGTTGGTTGGATTGGGAGACTTGCTCATCTCCTTCAGCCTTGCGCTTACGTCCGCTTGCATTACTGGAATTATTGGAGCCAGATCCACAATAACGTGCAATATGACCAGATTTTCCGCACTTAAAGCACTTAATGGAGCCATCGCTTTTCTTCTGTACCCCATTCAATGCTTCCAAAATTTTGTCGATTTTGTTGACCAAGTCTGGCGTCTCCACTTCCACACGATGAGCTTTGTACAATGGTTTGCTCAAAAGAGATGCGGTTTCTTGAGTTAGAGCATGTGATACCGTCTCCGCAAATGATCTCTTTGGATTCGCATAGGTGGCCCGCTTCGTCTCCACGTCACGTATTCCATTTATGAAACTTTGGATTTTCACCCTCTCGATGTATTCCACTGGTGCGTCTGCGTTTTCTAGATGAGCCAACCTCTCGATGTCCGATGCAAACTCCTGTAATGTTTCGTTAGCCTTCTGGAAGCGATTCTGTAGCTCTATTTGATGTATCTGCCTTCTATGCTCGCTGCCGTAACGTCTTTCAACGGCTCCCATCAACGCTTCATAGTTGTTTCTTTCAGCTTCCGGAATAGTCTGTAAGATTTCAGCTGCAGGTCCTTTCAATGCCACAAATAATGCAGCGACTTTGTCCTCAGCGCCCCAGTTGTTCACAGCTGCTGTCTTCTCAAATTGTAGCTTAAATACCTGGAAAGGAACAGAACCGTCAAAGGATGGGGTTTTTACCTTGGGCGTGCTTGTGGAAACACTTGGACGATTCAGCTGCAACTCCTGGATACGAGATTTTAACGCATCCACCTCGGCTTCGATCTTATCCTGTCGTCCACTGACAACTTCTAGCTGCGATGAGACTCTTTGCTCTTGTGCCTCTAGTTTTAACGTTATGTGTGTTTCCTGTTCCATCAACTCTTCCTTGATCTGTGACGCCATGTATGCCTTCTGTTCTTCTAACTGAGATGCCAATCGTGTCTCTTGTTGTTCCATGCAAGTTTTCTGTTCTTCAAACTTTGATGTTATATTCGTCGACATCTGAGCCAATACAGCCAACAGCGAGTTTGTGTCCACATTTGCCACTGAATCCGGAGTATCCTTTTGCTCTTCTATTTTCGTCGCTCCCTCTTCCGAAAGCTGAAAAACATAATCGGCAACGTTGATTCCTTCCGCTTCCATAGCCTCGCGTAGACGTGATTGTAGCTCTGGCTTATTGCCTGTTGTTACCATTCCACGTTTCTCCAACTCGTTTTTGAGTTGTTGGATCTTCAAGTCATTAAACTTTGCCATATCCTTGTTACCTTTACAATGTCCTTGTTATCCTTTTCAATGTCCGTGTTATCCTTTTCAATGTCCTTGTTATCCTTTTCAATGTCCGTGTTATCCTTTTCAATGTCCTTGTTATCCTTTTCAATGTCCTTGTCTTTATTTAACAATACCGCTTCTGACACCAATTGTGACGAATTCGATGATTCCTTGATTATTTTCCCTGAGTTCGATCACTGTACGTTAAATAAAACACTCCGATTCTGTTTAATAAGTAGTACGCTTTATTCAGTACTAAAAACCGTAGTACAATATCGCGGGTTAATTTACTGTTCAGTACTTCACTGTACAACACTTCAAAATAAACTGACTGATTTGCGTTGTCTTTGCGCGGTTTATATACCCTAGCAAACAGCAGCTTCACAACCTAGAAATGTCTACACCTTTCTGGTTTATTCGTGCAACAGTGTTCTCGAAGCGTTTATCTATCGTCATCTCCTCTTTGTGCCACATTCGCAAACACGCGAGCTGCCTCTCCCTCTGTCGCTCTCACGTCATGTATCTAAACAGCTGTAGTTGTGGTAGTGACGCTAGTGATGGAAATACGCTAGAGTTGTGAGATGAGCGATTCTTGAGAACATTCGCCACACTAGCATAAAACTGAATACAATTTGATTCTTTTCTGCTCTGCTTGTTGACGTTCGTGCTGTGTGCGTGTAATTACGAACTGTGTACGTGAGATGACCGAACATACTTCGACTCCCAGGAAAATATCTGCGGGCCTTTGCCTTAGATGATGCATCAGTATCTGGGTCAAGAAGTAACTCTTCAAGAGCTACAATTACGGCAGGAAGCATTTCTTTAAACCTGAGTAAGCTATCATGGTTTTCCACCCAACGAGTTGCGCAGAACGAAATTAGCTTACCAGATTTAGCTTGCGGAAATATTGTTTTAATTTTTTCAGTTAACTTTAGTGATCTTTTAGCAGACTTTTTTAAAAAGGACGCAACTGTCTTGACAATACCTAAGCAATGTCGAATGTAATGCACCCCACACGCATGCCCCAATGCCAGGTTTAAAAAGTGAGAGCAACAATGTACATATAAAGCTGCAGGAAAACGCTTTCTGATAATTGCTTGTACTCCATTAAAACTCCCTTTCATCACTGCTGCGCCGTAATATCCCTGCCCTATCATATATTTTTCGTCTATACCTACTGCCCTTATGGTTTTTAAGATAACTTCTGCAATATGATGACCCGTAGTATTTTCTAAAGCTACAAATTGTAAAAAGTCCTCACGCATAATGTATTTTTCAGAATCGTAAACGTTAACATAACGAACACAGAGAGGCATTTGTTCAATTTGTCCAATATCTGTTGTCTCATCTACTAAAATAGAGAAAGATTTTGCCATATTTATCCTTTCCACTATTTTACGCTGGATTATTTCTCCGCAAGTTGCGATTATTTCATTCTGAATGGTCGGGCTTAAATATGTTGCATTTTTAGCAGCATTTTCAAAAGGATATTTCACAGTTTCATCGCCAGAAGCTATTCTCATGCGCAAAAGTGCACGTAAATTACCATCATTGTGCTCCAGCTCTTTAGCCAGCGTTCCACAGTCGTCTGTTCCCCTAAAAGCTAGTTCCTGCCGACCACATAACTTGATCACCTCAATAATTGGAAAAATCTTACGATCAATCTGCGATCGTATATCCGGTACCGCCCTTGTCCAAACTTTTATAAAATTATCAGCGTAAATAGTGCTAGAAGCGTGATATTGGCACTTTCAGTGCGCTTCAAAGTTTTCAATGGCATCTTTCCATTTTTGAAATGGTTTAGTCACAAATGAGTTCAGCTGTTGGTTTTTCCCCGCTGTTTCGTCCTCTGAGTCACAGAAACGACACAGGCTGCTAGACGAAATGCCCACTCTGTGCATGTTAGCCTTGAGCCTGCTATGCCCGGTTAGGACGCCTGTTAAAATCCTTAGACTATTTTTGGACAAGTTTATTACCTCTTTGAAGCGCTTTGTGTTATATCCTCCCATCATGGCTTTTGCCAGACTCCTCTTTCCTGAGCTTTTCTTTTATCGTGTGTTCTCCGATCGCTAGGAAAGGTTCAGGGCCTATGGGCTTTATTGCTGCCACTGCTCTCGCAAGTTGGTCCGCTCTTTCGTTACCCTCTATGCCCGCATGGCCTGGACCCATGCTAGTCTGAGGTTATTTCTGGTTGATAGCTCTTTTAGTTTCTGTACGCACTCCAGCACCAGTGAGGATTTTATCTCACGGGATTATATCGCCTTGAGTGCGGTTTGGCCAAAGAGGATAGATAGATAAGAGGCGTCAATTCGTTGACACTCAGCAGAATTTTTCGTTCGCAAATTTTCTGAAGTTGCTTCAATTTGTTCCAGGCCTTCGGGCAATCCTCCATTCCATTTTCATTCGTAAATTGAGTTGCCTCGCTTTTTCGTTCGCACTCAATTTTGACATCTGACTCTATTATTTGAGTTAGTTTTTCACTCAAAATTTTTATTTTTGCTACATTTGAGCTTTATGGATTTTTCGTTGAGTCGAAATGATGTGCACATAATTCACATATTTTTCATGTCACATAAATTACTTTTGTACAAAATCGAATCGAGTTGCAAATGTAAAAATATTGCAACTTATTTGATTTATTATTACAAGAAACCTTTATGCAATCATTTTTACATGTATTTATGCAATTTGTCAAAATACATACCCTTTTTGCGCCTTTAATTAAATTGAATAAACTTTTAATTTAATATTATACAGGATACATAAAAGAAACATAGGAGAAATGTCTGAAATGACAGCAATTGCGCCAAAATGTAGAAAAATCGCGCAAATTTCTGACACTTTCAAATGAAAATGTGTTTTGCCGACGGGAATTGCGCCAAAAGGTAGAAAAATTGCGCGAAAATCCCAAATGCATAATGTATGTGGAAAATGTAAGGTGGGGAAAATATTTCAACATATACATATTTGTTAACATGCATATTAGCTGAATTATCAATAAAAGTTACAAAAATATATTTAATATTTTATTCACTTTTTGATAGTTGAAATCAGAAACCATTTTTCATTTTTAGAATTAACAAGTAAGGAAGTCTAAGTTCCGGTGAAACCGAACATTACATACCCAGCTGTGCACATAAAGTGGGCGTGATCGTTCACCGATTTTTCTTATTTTCTGTGGTAGTACTCTACATAAACATAACATGCCTGGTACCTAGTTTCGTAAATCTATCTCACACCGTTCTGAAGTTGTTAGCAGTCGAATTTAAAAATTGCTTGACTCATAAGTGGGCGGTGCCACGCCCACTTTCCAAAATTTTGAAAAAATTATGTAAAGAATATGAAAGTTGATGTATGTACCAAATTATATTATTATAGCGAAATCAGTTAATTAGATATGGACTTTTCAATATTTCCACCTCCTTTCAATATAACTTTTATGAAAAAGTAGGCGTGGTCGCGAAGCGATTTCGTTTATTTTCTATAGCTGAATTTACCACAACAATAGTATGTCCTCTACGAAATTTCGTTATACTAGCATAAACTGTTCTGAAGTTATTAAGAGTCAAAATTTTAAAATTTCTTCAAATATACGTGGGCGGTACCACGCCCCCTTTTCAAAAATTTTTATAAAATCGGCCTTAGAACATCTAAATCAATACATATTGCAAATTTTATCATTGTAGCTGCTTCTAATATTGAATTAACCCATTTTATACGTTTTTCGAAATTTTCGATATCGAAAAAGGGGCGTGGTTATGGTCCGATTTTACCCATTTTCAATAGCAATCTATTCTGAACCCAAATAAGTACGCATGCCAAATTTGGTGAAGATATCTCATTATTTGCTCAAGTTATCGTGTTAACGGACAGACGGACGGACGGACGGACGGACGGACGGACGGACAGACGGACGGACATGGCTCAATCAAATTTTTTTTCGATCCTGATCATATTGATATATGGAAGTCTATATCTATCTCGATTCCTTTATACCTGTACAACCAACCGTTATCCTAACAAAGTTATAATACCCTGTGTACAAGTACAGCTGGGTATAAAAAGAAAAAAATTATCATATCTAAAAAACATAAAAAAGTTTCAAAGCACAGTGATTCGAACCGACGACCCCAAGCGTTGAAGCCGGCATTCCTATCACCTGGACTACTCCGATCTTGGTAATATTATGGCAAATGGTGTATTTAACATTAACTAACATATGTATACGACCACTGGCATGGAAATACACAAATGCAAATGGGGTGGTGGTGGTGTTGAAACGAATTTTGTGTCAGGGTTGCAGGTATTATTTATTATGCCGCAAATACTCCATAATTATTACCAAAATCTCCAAATTTTACTAGCATGTCGCCAACAAAATTCCACCAATAAATTTCCCCCATACATCATTTCTTCATTATTTTCTTATCATATACGAGTAATGATCTGCTTCAAATGCTATTTTGATTTTTACATCTCGTCAGATGTATTGGAAAAATTATGAAATTTTTAGATTTACATAAAAAAAAATGAATGTACATTGGTCAAACCATTCGAAACATTGTTCAACTTCTTTTGATGTACCTTTTGGGTATAAAAGACGGTTGTAATCTTTATATTAAGTGAAAAAAAACAAATATTCCATGTATATGCGCCAGTGCAAAAACGGCTTGCCTTATGCTAAGGCTTATTCCACATTGCATAAGGCATACTTTAATTAAATAATTAAAAATATAAAGAAACAACTTTTCTTAATTTTTTTTTCACACAAATCTACTCTTGTTGCTGGACAATAGCTATGTATTTTTTCGATTTTTTTTTAAACATACCTTGTGCCTTTAAGCAAACTAAAATTTGTCCACAAAACTTTGTGAAACTTGAGGAGCCCATTGTATGGATTTACCCATTTGGATGGAAGTTGGATTTTATAAAATCGACAAAAATTGAATATTCTGATTTTGTTAAAATGCAATGTTGCGACATTTCATCAGACATTTGTGGACAATTTTTATGAATGAATGCTTTAATGCCTTCGTTGTTGTTGCATTCTCAGACTTGTGCGTAAATATGATTTTGTTGTTGGATTTTTACGTTTGGATGTTTTCATGCATATATACATATATATGTACGTGGGTATGTAAGGATGCTTTTGTTTATTGTCCGTAGACAAGATCAGCAAGATAGGTATTTGTGGGATGCATTTACTTTTTTATAAGTTATTTAAGTTAAGCCAGGTGTCAACAAAACATTTATACTTTCATACATAATTGCAGAGGTTATTGAAACCACAACTGCAATGCATGCATCAAATGTATATTTGATTTGTTGTTAGATTGACTTTTATCAATTACAACTTTTTATATTTTTTTCACTTCACTTTACTTTAATCGGTTTTTCCATCACTTTTATATAGTTTTTCCACAAACAACACTTTTCTTTCAGACACATTCTTTCCACAGGCACAAAACAATACACTTTTCACAACCTGCACTTATTCTTCAACTTGCACTTGATCACTTCACTTTACTTTTCACTTTTTTACTATCACTAATTAATTAATTTATTTATCTACGCTTTTTTAATACATTTTACAACCACAACACTTTTCTTCGTCACATGCCGCATCATATTTCCAACTTTTTACTTATTTTTGTCACTCTTTCAATACAAACATTCCACTCATTTCACTCATTTTTGGTCTCAGCTGTTTTTGCTAACTCAATTTTCGAGTGGCACACTGACGGACAAGAACAAAGAGGATTGCCCGAAGGCCTGGGATTTTGAAATGAGTGGAATGTTTGTATTGAAAGAGTGACAAAAATAAGTAAAAAGTTGGAAATATGATGCGGCATGTGACGAAGAAAAGTGTCGTGGTTGTAAAATGTATTAAAAAAGTGTAGATAAATAAATTAATTAATTAGTGATAGTAAAAAAGTGAAAAGTAAAGTGAAGTGATCAAGTGCAAGTTGAAGAATAAGTGCAGGTTGTGAAAAGTGTATTGTTTTGTGCCTGTGGAAAGAATGTGTCTGAAAGAAAAGTGTTGTTTGTGGAAAAACTATGTAAAAGTGATGGAAAAACCGATTAAAGTAAAGTGAAGTGAAAAAAATATAAAAAGTTGTAATTGATAAAAGTCAATCTAACAACAAATCAAATATACATTTGATGCATGCATTGCAGTTGTGGTTTCAATAACCTCTGCAATTATGTATGAAAGTAAAAATGTTTTGTTGACACCTGACTTAACTTAAATAACTTATAAAAAAGTAAATGCATCCCACAAATACCTATCTTGCTGATCTTGCCTACGGACAATAAACAAAAGCATCCTTACATACCCACGTACATATATATGTTTCAGCAAAATAAAACATGGCTGCCGAAACTTGCGACAGAAACTAAAGAGTAACTCCAAAGAGAGATGCAAAAACGGCTTGCCTTATGCTAAGGCTTATTCCACATTGTATAAGGCATACTTTAATTAAATAATTAAAAATATAAAGAAACAACTTTTCTTAATTTTTTTTTTCACACAAATCTACTCTTGTTGCTGGACAATAGCTATGTATTTTTTCGATTTTTTTTTAAACATACCTTGTGCCTTTAAGCAAACTAAAATTTGTCCACAAAACTTTGTGAAACTTGAGGAGCCCATTGTATGGATTTACCCATTTGGATGGAAGTTGGATTTTATAAAATCGACAAAAATTGAATATTCTGATTTTGTTAAAATGCAATGTTGCGACATTTCATCAGACATTTGTGGACAATTTTTATGAATGAATGCTTTAATGCCTTCGTTGTTGTTGCATTCTCAGACTTGTGCGTAAATATGATTTTGTTGTTGGATTTTTACGTTTGGATGTTTTCATGCATATATACATATATATGTACGTGGGTATGTAAGGATGCTTTTGTTTATTGTCCGTAGACAAGATCAGCAAGATAGGTATTTGTGGGATGCATTTACTTTTTTATAAGTTATTTAAGTTAAGCCAGGTGTCAACAAAACATTTATACTTTCATACATAATTGCAGAGGTTATTGAAACCACAACTGCAATGCATGCATCAAATGTATATTTGATTTGTTGTTAGATTGACTTTTATCAATTACAACTTTTTATATTTTTTTCACTTCACTTTACTTTAATCGGTTTTTCCATCACTTTTATATAGTTTTTCCACAAACAACACTTTTCTTTCCACAGGCACAAAACAATACACTTTTCACAACCTGCACTTATTCTTCAACTTGCACTTGATCACTTCACTTTACTTTTCACTTTTTTACTATCACTAATTAATTAATTTATTTATCTACGCTTTTTTAATACATTTTACAACCACAACACTTTTCTTCGTCACATGCCGCATCATATTTCCAACTTTTTACTTATTTTTGTCACTCTTTCAATACAAACATTCCACTCATTTCACTCATTTTTGGTCTCAGCTGTTTTTGCTAACTCAATTTTCGAGTGGCACACTGACGGACAAGAACAAAGAGGATTGCCCGAAGGCCTGGGATTTTGAAATGAGTGGAATGTTTGTATTGAAAGAGTGACAAAAATAAGTAAAAAGTTGGAAATATGATGCGGCATGTGACGAAGAAAAGTGTCGTGGTTGTAAAATGTATTAAAAAAGTGTAGATAAATAAATTAATTAATTAGTGATAGTAAAAAAGTGAAAAGTAAAGTGAAGTGATCAAGTGCAAGTTGAAGAATAAGTGCAGGTTGTGAAAAGTGTATTGTTTTGTGCCTGTGGAAAGAATGTGTCTGAAAGAAAAGTGTTGTTTGTGGAAAAACTATGTAAAAGTGATGGAAAAACCGATTAAAGTAAAGTGAAGTGAAAAAAATATAAAAAGTTGTAATTGATAAAAGTCAATCTAACAACAAATCAAATATACATTTGATGCATGCATTGCAGTTGTGGTTTCAATAACCTCTGCAATTATGTATGAAAGTAAAAATGTTTTGTTGACACCTGACTTAACTTAAATAACTTATAAAAAAGTAAATGCATCCCACAAATACCTATCTTGCTGATCTTGCCTACGGACAATAAACAAAAGCATCCTTACATACCCACGTACATATATATGTATATATGCATGAAAACATCCAAACGTAAAAATCCAACAACAAAATCATATTTACGCACAAGTCTGAGAATGCAACAACAACGAAGGCATTAAAGCATTCATTCATAAAAATTGTCCACAAATGTCTGATGAAATGTCGCAACATTGCATTTTAACAAAATCAGAATATTCAATTTTTGTCAATTTTATAAAATCCAACTTCCATCCAAATGGGTAAATCCATACAATGGGCTCCTCAAGTTTCACAAAGTTTTGTGGACAAATCTTAAGGGTCGAATACATAAAGCTTTGTTAACCTCGCCTGACGTTGTCTACCTCAAAACGTTGCGTCCAACTTCAGAGGTATGCTACACTGAACGCCTTGACGCTTCTCTTTTATATATTTGTTTTCGTTATTTTTTTCTTTGCATTCGTAGTGTTTTAGTTAATTTATTAATTTAATAGAGAAAAAATGAATTAATTATTATTTTCTCCAACATTTTATTCTTTAATTGAAGCAAAGTCATCAACATCTGATTGTCAAAGCAAGCAAAATTTGAGAGTTTGCCAAATTTCAACCTCGCTTCAACTTTGAGGTCTCCAATTTGCCATGCTTGGTTTAAATACGTATACTGAACTTTTCTGTCAAAGTCAAAGTTTGAGGTAAAGCCAAAATAAAGTTTTATGTAACTGACCCATTAGTTTGCTTAAAGGCACAAGGTATGTTTAAAAAAAAATCGAAAAAAATACATAGCTATTGTCCAGCAACAAGAGTAGATTTGTGTGAAAAAAAAAATTAAGAAAAGTTGTTTCTTTATATTTTTAATTATTTAATTAAAGTATGCCTTATACAATGTGGAATAAGCCTTAGCATAAGGCAAGCCGTTTTTGCATCTCTCTTTGGAGTTACTCATTAGTTTCTGTCGCAAATTTAGGCAGCCATGTTTTATTTTGCTGAAACAAGGTGTAGTGTTGCCGCGCAGCCAAATATATGACAAATTTACCTTTTTTAGACCCAAATATGCACTGGCGCATATACATGGAATATTTGTATTTTTTCACTTAATATAAAGATTAAAACCGTCTTTTATACCCAAAACGTACATCAAAAGAAGTTGAACAATGTTTCGAATGGTTTGACCAATGTACATTCATTTTTTTTATGTAAATCTAAAAATTTCATAATTTTTCCAATACATCTGACGAGATGTAAAAATTAAAATAGCATTTGAAGCAGATCATTACTCGTATATGATAAGAAAATAATGAAGAAATGATGTATGGGGGAAATTTATTGGTGGAATTTTGTTGGCGACATGCTAGTAAAATTTGGAGATTTTGGCAATATTTATGGAGTATTTGCGGCATAATAAATAATACCTGCAACCCTGACACAAAATTCGTTTCAACCACCACCACCACCACATTTGCATTTGTGTATTTCTATGCCAGTGGTCGTATACATATGTTAGTTAATGTTAAATACACCATTTGCCATAATATTACCAAGATCGGAGTAGTCCAGGCATTGTTTATCCTTACTATAGTTTGGCAACTTATTTTCTTCTTCTTACGAATTTGAGTGGAAGGCACTGGCTGAGTGACTCCAAATGAAATGGAATGAAGGAAAAGTGTGAAGCCCAATAAGCCATTTTGTTTGATATCAACCTAAGACGCATTTGAGATGAAAATTTCATCGTTAATTCTCACTTTTTAAAAACTTAATATCAATTAATCAATCAATAACTTTTCGATTCAAAGATAAACTACCAGTAGCAGATCAACTTTTTTGCCAAATGAGTATTAACTTGAGGTATACTTAAATATTAAAATTATAATATAAATGTCCGACAGTTTCTGCCTTCACAGTTTTTATACATACGACCCCCTTCACCATTCCCTAAATTCCAAATCGTGGTACATTATTCTAAAATATGACCCTCATTATTTGCCAAACGTTTGAGAATATATTTTTCTGTGCTTATGGGGAATATGCTGTGCGTGTGTATTAGTGTGTTTTTTGTGAGTTGCGCTACTATATAAGGTATACTATGAGTCCAGGTGATAGGAATGCCGGCTTCAATGCTTGGGGTCGTCGGTTGGAATCACTGTGCTTGGAAACTTTTTTATGTTTTTTAGATATGATAATTTTTTTCTTTTTAATTCTAAAAATGAAAAATGGTTTCTGATTTCAACTATCAGAAAGTGAATAAAATATTAAATATATTTTTGTAACTTTTATTGATAATTCAGCTAACATGCATGTTAACAAATATGTATATGTCGAAATATTTTCCCCACCTTACATTTTCCACATACATTATGCATTTGGGATTTTCGCGCAATTTTTCTACCTTTTGGCGCAATTCCCGTCGGCAAAACACATTCTCATTTGAAAGTGTCAGAAATTTGCGCGATTTTTCTACATTTTGGCGCAATTGCTGTCATTTCAGACATTTCTCCTATGTTTCTTTTATGTATCCTGTATAATATTAAATTAAAAGTTTATTCAATTTAATTAAAGGCGCAAAAAGGGTATGTATTTTGACAAATTGCATAAATACATGTAAAAATGATTGCATAAAGGTTTCTTGTAATAATAAATCAAATAAGTTGCAATATTTTTACATTTGCAACTCGATTCGATTTTGTACAAAAGTAATTTATGTGACATGAAAAATATGTGAATTATGTGCACATCATTTCAACTCAACGAAAAATCCATAAAGCTCAAATGTAGCAAAAATAAAAATTTTGAGTGAAAAACTAACTCAAATAATAGAGTCAGATGTCAAAATTGAGTGCGAACGAAAAAGCGAGGCAACTCAATTTACGAATGAAAATGGAATGGAGGATTGCCCGAAGACCTGGAACAAATTGAAGCAACTTCAGAAAATTTGCGAACGAAAAATTCTGCTGAGTGTCAACGAATTGACGCCTCTTATCTATCTATCCTCTTTGATAATCGAGTCCCAAAACGTCAATAGCAAACAAAACGTCAAAACAACTCTGGTGTTGCACGTATCTCTCTTAACAATTAGCGCACCACGAAGCAGTTCATCAGAGGGACGCGATGACATTAATACGCTTGAAAGGGTATTCTTCACCGAACGTACAAGGCGCTCCCAAGCTCCGCCCATCTGTGGTGAAACGGGAGGTACGAGCTTCCACTGCATAGAAGAGTTTGTAAAGTTGCTCACAATTTTATCTTTATCCATTTCCTGAAACGCCACCTTGAGTTCTCGATCTGTTGCTTTAAAATTTGTAGCGTTGTCACTCCAGAATTCACATGGAACGCCTCGCCGAGCCATGAAATTACGAGCTGCTAGAATGCAAGAGTCCGCGGATAGCGAGTAAGCTATCTCCAGATGCACCGCTCTGGTGGTAAGGCACGTGAAGAGAACACCATACCGTTTCTCGGTGCTCCTGCGAACTGCTACCAGTATGGGTCCGAAATAGTCTACACCCACATAGGTGAACGGGCGAGAAAACGATGCAACCCGCGCCGGCGGTAACGAACTCATCTTTGGGGCTTTAGGCTGTGCATTACGGTGCTGACAGAATCGACACTCACGACGACCTTTATTGACAACCACTCGTAGCCTTGGTATGTAGAATTTCTGGCGTACTTCGTTGACTACAGTTTCTGTGTTGCTGTGGTGATACTTAAGGTGATTTTCTAGGACAATAAGCCGAGTTATGTTATGAGTCCTCAGCAAGATGTTCGGGTCAGGATGCCCAGCCAAGTTGACCCTGCCACCAGTCCGCAATAGGGAGACCTCATCGAGATAAGGCTACAGCTTGTATATAGGGCTCTTTCGGCTCAATAGCTTTCCTTGCGAAAGTACAGCAATGTCGTCTCCAAAGGCGTCCAACTGAGCCTCCTTCAAAAATTTTGTTTCTGCACGCTCAATGTCCTCTCGCTCGACTACCTGGTGAAGCGGTGGTTTGGTCCTACGATAATGTTTCCAAACTCGAACGCATAGAAGAACTGTCGCCATGGCACGCAAAAGGCGTGACCATCGTGAGAAACTTTGGTGTATGGACGGATACATTTGATTTGTTAGGGTCGTGTCGTCGTAACCTACGTAGCGAGGTTTGAGCTCTTCGTTGGTGGCCTCAATACTGGGCAAGTTGTTCGGCCAGAGTGTTTCATCTCGCATCAAAAACTCCGGACCTATGAACCATCGGCTCTCACTGGTAATCTCTGGTGTGGTATGCCATTTGGTGGCGTCGTCCGCAACGTTATCTGCTGAAGGGATCCATCGACAATCGTTCATCTCTGAGGACTCTAACAGCTCGCTACTCTGAATGCGACAAATTGGGCTTATGAACAAAACTGACTTCCTTTGCCAAGCGAATAGCCTCTTCCGGCGTATCGACGCTGTCTAGCATGCCATCGACGTAGTGGTTGTTGATAATGCACTCCACAGCTCTCGAATGGCTACCTCGGAAATGTTCAGCGTTAAGGTTCTTCACATACTGAGCAGTGCTGGGTGAGCACGTAGCTCCGAATGTCATCACCGTCATGACAAAGACCGGAGGAAGCCACAAAAAACGTTGGTAGTTCTGATCTTGCATTCGTATCCTTATCTGGTGGAACATTTCCTGGATGCCACCACTTATAGCTATCGCTCTTTGACGGAACCTGCGCAGAATGGATACCAGGCATATATTTGGTCCGGTCCTTTCAATAGCATCGAGTTGAGAGAAACTTCCTTTGTTTTAGCGGCAGCGTCCCAAACAATTCGGATTTTTGGTGGCTTGTTTGGGTTGCGTACGGGAAATATTGGCAAGTACCAGGACCCTCTATCCGACAATGCTTCACATAAGTCGCGATCTTGGATGATAAAATTTCTAAGAGATCAGGCTCACGCACTAGTTTCGCTTGTAAACACTTGGCCCTCCTTAGAGCAGATGGTAGGCTATCTGGTAACATGCCCGGGGAATGTTTCCAAAGGAGACCAGTTTCAAAGCGCCCGTCAACGCGTTTCGTAGTTGATTTCAATAGTTCGATTGCATGTTCCTCTTCCTTGGAAACTAAGCTGGTGAGGTTGGGGGTGACTTCGAGATTATCTAGGCACACGTAGTTTTTTACGACTTGTAGTAGCTCTGTATTAGCGGCAGTGTCGCAGTTACAAATATGGAATGCGTGGTACCCCGAGCGAAGGTTTTGTTTCCCGGTAACGCCCTTTAGAGTCCATCCCAGACGTGTCTTCTCGGCAACTGGCTCGTTGTCGTTTTCCTCACGAGATCGCAAACTTACACCTAGACGACTGTTGTTAAGACCAATTAGCAACTTAGGAGTAGCATCCACATAGGAGGGCCATGGTAGGCCCTTCAAATATTTATATATAGTTTGTAGCTGTTTAGCGTCGATCGTTTGCGTTGGTAATTCAAGCCCCTTCACCGTATGTACGTCTTTCAGTACAACATGTCTTTTCGAGTTGGCTCCAAAAATTTTCAAATCTAGCATCTGCGACTCGTCTTCATAGCGATGCGTGTTTGCAGTGTGCTGCGGTGTGCCCTTCAATTGCAATTTCTCCTGTAGCTCGACATCCATAAGTGTTAGCGAAGAACCATCGTCGAAAAAGGCGTACGTGTGAAGCTCTTTGTTGTTATTGTCCTTAGAGCAGATGGTAGGCTATCTGGTAACATGGCCGGGGAATGTTTCCAAAGGAGACCAGTTTCAAAGCGGCCGTCAACGCGTTTCGTAGTTGATTTCAATAGTTCGATTGCATGTTCCTCTTCCTTGGAAACTAAGCTGGTGAGGTTGGGGGTGACTTCGAGATTATCTAGACACACGTAGTTTTTTACGACTTGTAGTAGCTCTGTATTAGCGGCAGTGTCGCAGTTACAAATAAGGAATGCGTGGTACCCCGAGCGAAGGTTTTGTTTCCCGGTAGCGCCCTTTAGAGTCCATCCCAGACGTGTCTTCTCGGCAACTGGCTCGTTGTCGTTTTCCTCACGAGATCGCAAACTTACACCTAGACGACTGTTGTTAAGACCAATTAGCAACTTAGGAGTAGCATCCACATAGGAGGGCCATGGCCCTTCAAATATTTATATCTAGTTTGTAGCTGTTTAGCGTCGATCGTTTGCGTTGGTAATTCAAGCCCCTTCACCTCCAAAAATTTTCAAATCTAGCATCTGCGACTCGTCTTCATAGCGATGCGTGTTTGCAGTGTGCTGCGGTGTGCCCTTCAATTGCAATTTCTCCTGTAGCTCGACATCCATAAGTGTTAGCGAAGAACCATCGTCGAAAAAGGCGTATGTGTGAAGCTCTTTGTTGTTATTGTACAACGTCACAGGAAGACTCGAAATAGAATGGAATCAGTTTCATCATGGCGGCCATTTGGCCCTTGATGAGTAAGTGATGAGCTCACTGGAATGCATTGTGTATTATGACACAAGGGGTGGTGGCTCAATGAGCAACCGTTAGTACTGCATATGGCAGTAGATGGGCACTGCAGGCGATGGTGCACTTCCAGGCACCGGCGACATACAGCGTTTTGGCGTATTAGCTTCCATCGTTCGGCCCTGTTGGCAGTGATAAATTTGTTGCATTGGCTTATAGAGTCACAACTACCGTGACAGACAACCCACGATCCATTTTCGTCTTTACTCGCATGGGCGTTTAAGTAGCCGCGTTTTACTGCCGACTTTGCAGTGGTGGTAGGTACGAGTACACTGTTTGCCCCTTGTGCTAGTTAAAACAGCCAGTCGGCGAGACTTTCAAGGTTACATGAAGGTAGCCTCAACTTGTGCATACCCCAAAAGGCTGCCAGTAAACCCGGTAATTTATTAACTAGTTCTTGCTCCAATTATGGGTTGTTCAGATGGCGCATCATGTTCGACGCCTTCATTGTCGCACAAATATTTTGTACCTCCAACGCCAAATCAACCAAAGCGTCTAGTCGGTTTTCTTTCACCACTGGTATTTCGCGAATTTTAGTTAGTAGCACGGCGATGATAAGCTCGGGGCGGCCGAATTTCATTTTAAGGGTCAAGAATCTGTGGAACGCAGGAGGAATGTAGTAGAAGATTTTTTACCGAGTTTCGTGCCGCTCCCTCCAAGGCCTGTCGCAAACGCAACAAGTCTTTGCCAAGGCTGGTTCGTGCAGCGAGCTGGTTTTTTGTAAGACACCGCTGAGGCTTTAGTTCTATTGAAACACGCTCACTCGCCGCTCCAACAGACCTGTGTTGTTCGGGTTTCTCCGGCAATAATTTTGGCGACCACGACGTATTGGCATCGGGGGTAGTTTGAGGAATCACGAGCTTCTCAAGAACGCAGAGCTTAGTTAGCACTGATCTGATTTGGGACTGAATATTACTTTCGAACGCTTCTTTTGGTTCCACGTGGCCCATCTTAGGGCTACTGTGGAGCGCGTCTGTAGCCTGTGGACACGCGGGTGGTGCTTTTGGTGGCGCTGACGTGGGCGGAGTTGGCCCAGTTGCACTAAGCCACTTTTGTACTGCGATCGGGTCCGTCTTCAGCACTCGTCTTCAGCTTCCTGTTGGCTCAGAAGAATTTTGCGTCTGTTGAGTAGCTCTTCTTTTCGGCGCAGGATTTGCAGCTCTTCTTCAATAATTTGAGCCTCTGCAAGTTGTCGACGAGACATTGCTGATCCATTAGTTGTTGTGCTACTTACTGACGCACTTGTGTGACGACCTGTTGTAATGGCAGCCGTGAAGGGCGTACCTGAACTTGCAGTGCCAGGTGTAGCATTTTCTGGTAGTTTTTCTACCTGTTCATTCTCCTTACCGGCCCCCTCATTAGGAGGAGCACCTATAGTTTTTATTGTATTTATACTGTTACCTGATGATGAAGCCGAACAGGCTGCACAGTGCCATTCCACGTGCTCAATACCGGCTGTAACATTCACGCAGCTAAAATGGAACCAGCGCTCACAGGTATCGCAACATACCATCTCCAAATTGTCTGCTTTTGAGAAGATTTTACAATTATAGTTACCCGATTGCTGACCGCTGGCCATTTTGTAGACTATGATGAAATTAAAATATTTCAAAGATGTTAATAAAGAAGGTAATAGATCCCAAGTCCAAAGTCTCAAAACGCATTTAATTTGTTGAACGTTTGAAATATCTGCGGATTCGTTTTATTCATTTAATAAAGGTCATTTACATGTTATTTTACTGATACTTATCCTGATTATTAATTACAAATATAGAACTCTTTAAATAAAAGCAACAGCATGAATTGCCTATTTTGACGGAAAGAAAGCAAACTTAAGATAATCGAATCCCAAAACGTCAATAGCAAACAAAACGTCAAAACAAATCTGGTGTTGCCGTATCTCTCGTAACAGGTATTTTTCACCATAACTTTTCACTGAAACAAAAAATTAAAAAATCGCTTCCGCATTCGTGATCCTGAGACCAAGCCCCGTCTTTTAAGCCCCCTTCCATAATTTTAGCTAATTTATTAGCAGTTGACCAAAAACGAGCATATATTTCTTGGGCTTGGTCAAGAAAATTTGACGTTTACTACATTTTCCATTTTTTTGCAAATTACTCTTATAAAAATGTATAAATTGTGTAGCGAAATATGCACTCACCTTTGCTATGCATCTGCACGTTTACCTCAAGAAATATATACGAGCATATTAGCCGCATTCTTCTGGAAGATATCGCTCCGGGTTGCGCTCATTTCTCACGGGAACAGTCCGGATCACTCAAGACTTCACCAACAGGTGTCGGTGCGCTTTCACGTAGATCCGGGTTATACACATTATTAGGCTAGGCTCACATTGCAGCCGACTTCGGCTGTCCGGCAGCAATCACACATCCACACACATGTGTTTTAAATGAGCTCTGTGATTTCATCCGATTTCACCCGAATGTAAACAAACTTTGGCCGCCCGATAAAATAGAACGCGCTCAAATTTCTCTGATGATGTCGGATGAAAAAGTAGGTTGCAATGTGAGCGTAGCTTTAAAACAAAAATACCCAAAGCATTTTCGTTTAATACCAAAATTCATTAAACCAATTTTCGTTTTATACCAAAATTCATTAAACCAATTTTAAGGTTGCATAGGTTTTTGATTATTAAAAAAAATATCTGCATTCAAAATAGTTAAGGATGGTTTACATGGGTAGATTTTTCTAACCTTTTTTTCAATCGACCATGTAAACAGCAATTCGATCGATCTTCACCTTGTATTTAAGGGTTGAACACAAGTGGTTCGATAAAAATCGACCAGAAAATCGACCCATGTAAATGAAGGTGGAGGCCTCGACTGAGATGGAAACAACAGGTGGAGGATGACTTGAACTCCCTTGGGGTTTCCAATTGGCGTCAGTTATCGCTAAAAAGGAATGACTGGCGTGCTTTGATAGGCAACGGCCAAAATCTTTTGCGCGGTTAAGCGCCAATAACTGATGATGATGATGTTTCCCCAAATGTTTACAGGGGAATTTATAGAAAAATAAATAATTGGAATTGTTAAAAAAATATATTATAGCCACATTAAACAAGTTGTTTAGAGTTTGATCAATAATTGATTTTCTTTATTAACTTTACTTTCTTTTATACATACATGTCTTTTTACTTCAAATTTATTTAGTGCTTCGTAAATTTTGGGGTTCTCTTTATGACTTTCTTTTATTTCAGTTTTATTATTGGTCTTTTTAGCTGCTGATCTTGTTGTTATTTTAAATATTTTGCTTGCTTCCACTGACATATTTTTTAAGTTTGTAATATTTTGCTATATACTCCACCTCAAAATCGTATTCTTCTAATACCGGTATTCTGTAATTTTGTCTCATATCAAGTCACTAACCCCAGTATTCTGTAATTCTGTCTCATATCAAGTCACTAAATTTGAGATATTTCATTAGATACAATTTTTGTGACTTGAGATGATTCCGGTATTCTATAATAGAAAGTCACAAGAAATCTACCATAGTCTCTCTCTCGCTCATTTTAAGGTGTGGTGAAAACAAAAATTGCATAAATTTTAAGTAACGCATTTGACACTCGCCTTATAGATGTCGATGTAGCCCAGGCGTTAAGCGTCCGGACTATCACGTGGGAGGTCGCAGGTTCAAGTGCCGGTGCGTGAACAGTAAATTTTTATTTTTTTATTTAATTTTTTTTAAGTTTAATTAACTTTTTTTAAACATATAAATACTTCTAATTCGTAAATTCACATTTTTCCCTTTATAGTGGTCATTGAACCGAGGAGAAATTAGGAATTTCTAACCGCAGTGTGTTGTACTAGTTACACCAACACTGCTTGTTTGCTTTCGTGGGATAATTGCTACCAAAGTATATTTAACAAAGTAAAAGTGAACTTGACAGTTCTCTCTTTTCTGTAGGAGTTTTCCCATCAAATGAAAAAAAATATTAACCCGTTCTGCTTTAGATTTTTAAATTTTTTCAATAGTGTGAAGGAATAGCAAATTGTATCATATAAATACAATACCGCTTGCCTCAGTTCCTTGCACGTTTAAATAGAGTTTATACCAGTATTCTGTAATTCTGTCTCATATCAAGTCACTAAATTTGAGATATTTCATTAGATACAAATTTTGTGACTTGAGATGATTCCGGTATTCTATAAGAGAAAGTCACAAGAAATCTACCACAGTCTCTCTCTTGCTCATATTAAGGTGTGGTGAATACAAAAATTGCATAAATTTTAAATAACGCATTTGACACCCGCCCTATACATATATGTCAATGTAGCCCAGGCGTTAAGCGTCCGGATTATGACGCGGGAGGTCGCAGGTTCAAGTGCCGGTCCGCGAACAATACATTTTTATTTTTTCAAATTTAATTAACTTTTTTTAAACATATAAATACTTCTAATTCGTAAATTCACTTTTGTTTTAATTTTTCCAGTTTTTTACCCAATATTCTTTAGTTAATTTCGTTTGTCACCTGGCTACAAGCAGATGTCAAATTAGTGACTTTATTTTGAGACTAGAGAAATGAGATACCTTCTGAATACCAAATTGTATCAAATTTGAAATAGACCACGAAATGTCTCTATTAGTGACTAGATACAGCTTACACAATTCCACCATTAGAGTTCGGATTAGCTAGAATCTAGCACATTTTAGCTAAGATGAATGGTCTAATTTTTTTCAATTGGATTTTAAGCGATTAAAATCGATCATGACCCCTGCGGGTAGGTGTTTAGATAATGCCCGTAGTGGAATGCCTGAGGCGACTAAAATCCATTTCACGGTCACGGGGTTGATGAAATCGGCAATGGGAATAGTAGCATAGACCGTACAACTCTGTTGGTCCGTCACGTCCCTCTTACAACAGCTACAGCGAAGCCGATTAATTTCTCGAAACCGAAAACTAAATCGTAATCGATATTTTAATAAAAAAGAGACCCTTTCCAGAACCGGTTCCAAACAAGTTTATACTTGTTTTTTTTTTTAAATTGATTACTTCATTTCGTGGACACATATTTTCCTTGATAAGACGGTACCCTGGTTTTGACTTCAGTATAAAAAAAACGAATGGAAACCAATCCACCAGTTTCTGCGACACTCTGGCGACAACCTACTTGTGGTGCCATCGGCGGAAATCGACAAATATTCAATACTCGCCATTTTTATAACGCAAAGGTCCGAAAAGAAGTAGATTCCACAGTGGCCAAAATTACTCCGTTACAGTTTGGGCTAGCATATTTCGTGGTATTGATAAATTTTTGGCATAAGCAAATGCTATCTAATTTTTCAGTAAGATAATTGTATGGGACACAAAAACTGTGCTTGGGTGGCAAAGGGTTAATACGCTTGTTTACATTTATTTGAAGGAAAAACTCCTACAAAAACAAAATATTTTGGTTGTCAATTCTACCTTGTTTAATTTGCCTTGATTGCTACTATGGCTGTGTGCTAATTGAAAACATTTTTCGTCAGAGTAAAATGAGGTGAACAAATTTCCTATGGTGAACGAATATTTGCCATTTTGCTGTGCCAAACGAAACGTTAAATTATGACAGTAGTAAATTTTGACGTATGGAAAAAGCACGTGCAAAAGCAGATGCTTTGTGAATCAATTCTCATTTTATGTGTTTTTCATGCATTTATATTGCGTATTATTCGCATTATATTATATTTTAGTGTTAAATAACGCATGTGAACATAAATTTATGTAAAATAATATGAATGTTAACAGCACATGCATCCCTGTGCTCAAATTATTGATTGTAAAATGGGGGAAATTCTAACGTTCATATTCACCACGATAACTGTCAGAATTTAACATCGCTCTGTCAAAATTTGCTTTTTTAAACCGTTTGGCACACAGCCTATCATTGGGCGCGTTTCGAAGCGCAACTGTTTCGATAAGTAATCAGTGATTACTTTGGAAACGCACAGTTGAGTAGTTCTGATCCATCAAACAGTTTGAATTTTACGTCAAAATGCTAATCGTAAAATTTTTTCGCTACCTTCACTCAACGTATTTATCGATTGTTTGACAGTTCGATAGCTAGGTTATGTAAATAAAATCTTCAGTGATGGAGACACGCGATTACAACATTAATAATCTAAAAAATAATTTTTGTTGATGCTATCTGACATTTGACTCAACGTATGCGCAACGTATCGTTTCGAAAGCACAATTTCGATCACCAAACCGATTACTAATCAACCGATCCAACAGTTTACAACTATTGTGCATTCGAAACGCGCCCATTGTGTATCAATACCAAGTGTGAACTCTTCTTTTGACAACACACATTAAAATGTCGGTTTGTTTACATCCTGCACATATTAAAATGTCGCCAGCACCGAATAACCGAAAAGCAATGGCGTTGTTTAACATCCTGCACACATCAACATGGCGGTCTCCTATCTTTTACCTAATGGTAGAAAGAGATGGGAAGATGGAAAGAAGTGAGACAAAAAAGGAAATTAAAAACAGGTGACTAAACTCACTTTGAAGTTTTCACGACTATGTCTATGATATCACACTTGTTATTAACCACAATCTCAAACAGGTGTTAAACTCATTTTGGAATTTTGACGTCTATGCAGAAGAGTTTACACTTGGTATTGATACACAATGCAGCCTATGTTCGTTAATACGTGTATTTTTTGACGTTATTTTTTTGTTGTATATGTATGAATACATAACTCTTTGCCTTTTAGATCACGCAGCAGCGACATCTGTTGCTTGTGATGTGTAACTACGACTTTTAAGCTGCATCCTCTGTTACGATTTAACAGCGCCATGGCTAGAATATAAAAGCTTGATGTTATGGTCATGTTATTGTACTGTAGACAATTTTCATGGACTATTTGACCGATCGAATAATTTATTTTTAAATTATTCTATTTTGTTATTAACGAACAAACTGAGCAACAACTCACAAACAAACAATCCTTAGCAAGAACGAATTTGCCACAGTATAGACAGTAATTGCACTCACTAACACAAACGTACTTATATTCACCTCCATGGAGAACTTCGGGTTGCAGTCAACTATTTTCAGCTATTTCAGGGTGTTGTGTTGCAAATTTTATGAGGTAATAAATTACTCTAAAAGAGGAGAAATAGTCAAATTTAGGATTTTGCGTTTTAAGTAAAACTATATATGTATATATTAGGTTATATTTCTAAAAAAAAAGAAATTGCTATTTTACAACTCAACCAAGAACCAATGCACAGCGTTTTATCTCACGCATAGGAGTATTCAGGCGAAAACAAATACAGCTTTATTGCGTTGCGTGACATTTATAACTTTGACAAATACGCACAAAACCAAAAAATATACAAGGAAAAATCAGCTGATTATGTCATCGTACCCAAAAAGATAAAACTAGATCAAGTCTGCGTTAACGCGTGTTAAAACGCGGTTATAAGACAGGTTGCCTTTGTCTACGTGCATTTATGTCAGCTTTCAAAATTAAATGTCACAACGAGACGCTACAGTTGTTTCTGTTTTCAGAGTACTTTGCAATGTATTCCAATGTTGTTACTCCTTGGAGTATCTATTGTCAGAGCGATCGTGTCGTGATTTTGGTCAATAAAGCATGAGCAATGATCGGCTTTCAATAAGCTGAAGGTGGTCCGCTGAGGTATTAGAAAGTATTACAATTGAAGTACTCCAATATCACAAAATTGAAACACATAATCCAATGATTTTTGCAAAATTTTACGCAAAATAAATTTGAGAATTTTTCGACAAAAAGCTTATCGTGCCAATCTAAATAAATTTCACTAGTGAACTTTTTTCATACATTTTCGCTCACAAATTATATGAGAGGGAGAAAATCCGCAAAGTAAGAAATTATTTAGAATCTGCCTGTATATTTTATTGTGGGTTAGAGTGTAAAATGTACTTTAAAAAACGTAAATGGTTGTTAATATTCGCAAAATTTGCTACGAAGAAGCCCATTGTATTCGAGAAACTGTAAAATGTATTCCAGAAAAATCAAATGTACTTCAGAAACATCTTCTGGATTGGAATTTGTTGTTTCTGAAGTGGAACTGATTATTTTGGAGTACATTTTTAAGCTTCTGAAGTCTAATTTACGGTCTCGAGTACAAATTACAGTTTATGAAGTACAATTTATAGTTTTTGGAGTACAGTTGATTATTCTAAAGCATATTTTACAGTTTTTAAGATACAATTGACTATTCTGAAAATAATTGTATGGGTCTTGGACTACCATTCACTATTCTTAAATGCATTTAACCTTATCTAAAGTATTTTTACGGTTTTTGAAGTACGAGTGAAAAAGGTGTAGAAAAAATAGTTCTATTATAAATTTAGTTTTTTGATTATTATGTGTTATCCGTCATAATTTGTAGGATGTTCTTGAGCAAGCCCATTTAGTCTTGTATATTTATCTGTCTCTGTCCAACAATCTGAACGAAATAAAGTAGGTACTAAATTTAGCGTCAGATAGACCCTTGGAAAGGGTATCAAAGGGTTGACGCTAACTTATGGTCTGATTTTATAAAACGAATCGCGACGCGAAGAGTCACGTTCACCCAAGTGAAACCCAATTCGTAGTTTATAAATCACTTCGTGACTGTCAGTGACTGTGGGTGAATATGAGTACGTTTCTTACGTTTTAGCTGTCAAACTAAACACTTGCTTTTGGGTTTGCTGGATTAACTTTATTTATTTCTGATATTTTTTAAAGCAATTTAAAAAAAATTAAAAAAAAAAAAAACAGAAAACAATTTGAGGCATGGGTAATTTGATAATTTTTAGAAAAAAACTTCGTTTTCGAGAAAAATCCAAAAAAATTAAAATTTTGACTTTTGACAACTTTTTTTTAGAACATATTGGATCGATTGGGATTGGATGGGGATTGGAATTTTGCTTCTCTGGAGATATTTGCAATCAAAGTTGCCAGTTTTCATGTGGTTGTTGTAATTTTATTAAGCAACCACCCGGACTTAAGATGGCATAGCTCAGGCTTATTTTTATAAGCGCGGCCGAAGGCCGACAACTTAGAAAGGTGTTTCGCACATAAATACCATGGATTCCACCCCAATTTTGGTATCAGACTCGGCTCATTTTTCGATTCATGTTCCTAATGCCAAAACCCGTCTTTTGAGTTATTTCCCATAATTTTAGCTAATTTATTAGCAGCTGACCCCTTAAGGAAACAAATACCAATTTTTCTGACGGGGAACCTAAGCTCTCTACAAAAATTTGAAGTCCAATGCGGAGATTTATTTAACCGCGGTCCTATACCATCTATTACATAACACCCTTATATTACAAACAACAATTTGCAAACTTCTATGCAAATATAAACATACATATTTCACATCAAAATATGTCTCCTGACATGTTTCAACGCGGTTTGGCACTCGGTAGCTGCTGAGATGCTGAAGTTTTCCAACTTCAACGAAAACGAAGAATAAACAGTCACAAATGCAAAACAAAACACTCAAACACAAACAAATCCTCACTATAACACTCTTTTCACAAAATTTTATAATTTCTTGCTTTTTTATCATAATTTCAACAATAAAAATAAGGCAAGAGCACTAGAACATTTTATTTTACTTTGTGGCTGATTTACAGTTTTGTTTGTGTTAGCTAGCAGAATTGCCAACTACCGCGAACGCAGACCTGTCAAACGTGACTGCGCCGTGATAACGTAACTAGATGAGATGGTGAAAGTGAGTGACCGCGTCGCGTCTAGTCACCGTGATTTAGAAAATCAGGACATTAAGTACCTACTTTATATCGATTATGAACATGCCTAAATTGTTTTAACCGTTTTAAACTGAAAGGAAAACCAGTTTGCAGGTCAACGTGAAGTATTAGAGAAAAAATCACTATCTAACAAATACTTCAACAAAATGCAGCCCTGAGTGATTAAACACAACCCTGTCACGCGTGGTGAAAATCAAATGGAAATAAAAAAAGTTGTGCAAAAAATGAAAATTTATATTAATTTGTTTATTTCAGTGTTAAAAAGTTAAAATATCCAAAGTAAGTACATTTATATAGAAATCAACAAATGTAGGTTATTTACTAAGTATATATTTTCAGCCAAGATGCCAAAAATATGTGTACGTAAATGCCCTGGAGGTGGATCCTTGTACAACTGTAATAAGTATTTCAACTTCGAAAAGTCCTAAGCCCCTGGTTCAATGAGGATTGGTTTTCCAGCTAATATTTAGACTGGACACTCCTAAAACAAAAACACATTAGTTTTTATATATAAGATGACTCATAGTTCATTAACACCGTACCTTGACATTAAAGCTACCAAGATAATCGTATATTACTATTAAATAAATAGTATGAATAAATATAAAACTGCAAGCAAAATATTTTCTTTATTTTGTTTTGGAAAATTTCTAAGAATTTCAAATTCACCTCAATGTCCTCAACTAACAGGGGTGCTTTTTTGCGCAAAACTACTATTTAATAGCATCGTTCATATTTTTTACAATATGGCCTTTAATATACATTTTTTATACTTCTTGTAGTGCAGTAAATTCATGATATTATATTAATTCATGGAATATATACATTAAATTCATTTTTTTCTTGAAATATTTCTAAAGTTTTTTTTGTTACTGAAATGCAACCATGCGTCCGCGAAATTCCATACTACCATGTATTTCAACTCTGAAAAATTCACCTCCATGGAGAACTTTCACCACAGTGAGCATACTGTCTATACTGTGGAAATTGCAATCACGGTAGCTGGTATTGTTTGTTTGTGAGTTTTGGCCATAGTGTATCAATTGGTACACTATGGTTTTGGCAAAGCCTAGTTAACTTTCTTGAATGTTCTGCAAAGTTCGGTACAAATCTTCTGTAATAGTTACAGAAGGCTACAAATCTTTTAACTTCGTCAGCTGTTTTTGGTGTTGGGTAATTTTGAACTGTTTCAAATTTGATTGGGTTGGGTAATATTCCCTTGTTTGTGCATTTATGTCCTAAATATGTTACTTCTAGGCTGTAAAATAAGCATTTATCTGGATATAATTTTAAGTTGTATTTTCTGCATGTAGAGAACACGTCTCTTAAATTTTTTAGAATATGGTTTCTGAACAGAGAAATGCTTTAGATGGTTTAAGGCCAGCGAATGCTAATGTCATCATTCGTTCGAATGAATTTGGGGCTACTTTTATTACATATGGTAATCTTTTGAATCTATATGTGCCATTTTCGGCAGTGAATGAAGTAATGTCCCTAGAGTTTGGGTGTAATTCTATTTCATGAAAACCTGACATAAGGTCTAGGCATGAAAAATATTTTGCTCTTCCAAGTTGATCTAGAATGTCATCAATTCTTGGGAGTGGAAATTTGT
This sequence comes from Campiglossa producta, assembly GCA_964058755.1. Lineage (NCBI taxonomy): Eukaryota > Metazoa > Arthropoda > Insecta > Diptera > Tephritidae > Campiglossa > Campiglossa producta. The sequence continues at coordinate 88,224,305 of CAXKVI010000003.1, read as the reverse complement.
CTGCTGCTCATTTTTTATTTACTTGTCTGTAGTCAACAACCAATCTCCATCTTTTTTCTGTTTTTCCTGGAAGTGATTTTTTAGGAACTAATAAAATTGGACTATTGTATTCTGAAATTGAAGGTTCTATTATATCATCTTCAATTATTTACTTGTTTGGTTAATTCTCGTTTTTGTGTTTGGGGTAATCTATAGTTTTTAATGTAAACGGGGTTGTCATCCTTCATATATAATTTTTGTTTATAAAAATTATTAGAAGTAATTGGTTCTGTTTCCAGTGCAATTATATCTATGAATTCTGTGCAGAGTGATGTTAATTGAGCTTTAACAAAATTTGGAAAATTTTTGGTTAATCTTTTTAATTTTTCTGTATGTATCTGTGTAACTTTTACTGTGTGTGATTGCTTTAATTAGTGTATAATCGTCTAAATTTTCAGTATTAATTTTAAAATTTTGAATAGTTGTGTGTCGTGTTAATAATTCTAAAGAAAGTTTGCTCACTATTTGTAATGGTGTTTGCAATATAAATGCCTTCGGATAATTGTTGGAGTGGTATGCAAATGTTTTGGTTATTTGTATTTATTTTAATTTGTCTAATAACTTCCCATCTAGGTGGAATTGTGATTGTGTTGACGGACAAACAGTCTGTTAGATTCATTGTTATTGTTTGAGGGACATCATATGGTCTTAGGATTAGTTTATCCTCTGTTTTCCATAATCTAGAATACAGTTGTATTTCTTTATGAAATCTAGACCTATTATTCCATCACATGGAATTGGAAAGTTGTCTTCTGTCGGGGTGGGTGTTCCTCACGTTGGGCTCTTCCTCAACCAGCCGGAATCCTGGAAAAGAAATAAAGAATATGTTAATTATTCATCTTTTATTGGACCGCTCTAAAGTGATGTACAACTTGATTGTTTACACAACAACCTTGCTGCAAGCCACCTCCAAAAATGTTTGCATCAGGTTAGCAGCGAACACTTGCATCGTACTTACCTTTTTTAGAACTCCTATCCGCAGGAAAACATGTAATTTTTATTTTTTTATTTACTTTTCACTTAAATTTCACACACACTTTGTTTACTACCGGCTTTGCACTTTACCATAAAATATAACTGTCAAAACAAAGACAGTTCACAAAAGGAAAAAGGAGCTTTTTGGCAAAGCGTTGCCAGACACAAGTTCGGGAGGCGGCACAAAGGAGAAAAGGTGAAATGGTAAAGTCACTAACAGAAACGGGAAAAGGAAAAAGAAAAAGGAGTAACGTTATTGGAAGAAGGGATAGTGGATGAAAGGGTATAAAAGGGAAGGATAGGACTTTTGCGGTTTACAATATATCAAACCGTACCGATAAGGCACATCATTGCCTCCGCGCTGTGTGTAAAAATAAATATATATATTTTACTGTGTTTTTAAATTAAAGTAAAGTAGTGTTTTTTCAAAAATAAATGTAATCAACTGGCAAGCGGCCAAAATATTAGGATTTACGAGTTTTTAGTGAAGGAAGTGGCGGTAATCTTACCCGGTTTACGGATTAGAATACAGATCCTAATATAGTGCGAGTTATGCCTCAATAACCACAGCGCGGCAACTTACTGGCACAACTTACTATATATATAAATACATAATCTCCGAATGAGATCTAAAACAAGATATTATTTACAGAGCCACAGTCTCTAGCAATGAACCACGGCATAAATTCAGGTGGAATATTTTTGGTCGCAATTTGTATTCCTGAAAATTTTGCAAAATCCCGAGCGGAAGTATCGTGAGGAGGAAGTCGCAATATTCGGTGATGTGTCCAATTTTATTATTTTTTATTAAGGGGATTCATCAAATCTTATAAACACCTTATAAAGCGTGTAAAGGTATAAATTTATCAAGTGTGTAAACGAACTGTCAAATTTTGTATGGAACGCAGTTTACACAAAATGATAAACTTCCGCGTCGATTTTGGTGTGTAAAAGAGTGCGTAAATTTATACAATGCAATGACGAAGTTCGACATGTAATTTTTTTAATGCATTCAATGCACACTGGACATAAAGAGAAGAATATGCTGAAAATGGGTCGAAAATTACTTTTTTAATGAGAATTTCGAAATAAAAAGTTTTTGTTTGACATCAAGTACACATAAATTTATCTAGGGCGTTCATCTAACTGAGCTGATAAATGTATAAACTTACGCACTTCGTAAACTTATAAGAGTTGATGAATCCCCTTATTATGTTATTTTTCTATTATATTTAGAGTAAGTGTATGTATATGCATTTTTTTTTACTCAAATCTGTATTATTCAGCCGATAGATTTTAATCCCCTGAAAGTCACAAAATTTTGCAGAGGTAAATTTATAATTTTTTATATTTCATGTGAGTGCATATAAAATCGAACTTCAGTGAGTCCCCTATGTCGTACAAAAGCTTTTTGCTTGTGTTTTACATCTTTGGGTACCTAACTTGGATTTTATAGTTAGCTCGATTATAGCACCATATGTTCATAAATGAGAGTGTACGCTACACTCTGCATTTATTGATAGCAATTTCGATTAAGATTTTAAAATTTCATTTGTTTGGCAAAAATTAGTTTTAGTGTTTTATACATGTTAGTGTATAAGTGAATTAGTTTGTACAATTACCGTGCAAAGCGGATCTGCCCCTAGAAATAAATACTATTATTTTACATTTTTTTATACAAAGGTATAGGGAAGAATACTAATAGAGCTCTGTTAGGTAGGCATTCCCAAACCCCATATTTAAAACTTTAATTCCGTTTCCGAATTTTTAAATCGTTTATTTTATTTAATTAATTAATCAGTCTTGAGGCAGGGCGTTTTGTCATTGGACAAAATGTATTATGTACGTAAATATCTCGAATAAATTTATACCTTGATTTTGTTGTAAACAATGAAAATGATGAGATAGAAAATTTCTTGGCGGGATGTGGAGATGGTATTATGACGAGGTAAGTCAGAAGTCTGGGGTGTATAAAGGGAGATCGCTAGGCAGTTCAAAGATGCGAGCGGCCCAAGGTAGGGTGGGATTCCTGTGGTCGAAGATGTGTGTGAACGAAGAAGGTGAAGGAAGATAAATATAAATATGTGTACGTCCGGCTCTTGGTGGCGGGTTGAGAACCACTGCCCATCTTATACTGAGCTAGCCAGGGAACCACCAGGAGCCAAATGTACGTGTACGTGACATATTTATAAATGGCGCCCGAACAAAAGTCAATTGTATGTAGTTTGTTAGTGCACTGTGCAGTTAGATAGCGAGTCGTCCACAGTGTTAGGCGCGCAAAAAGTTTAAATTGGCGCCCACACATAGAGCAGCGAAAATCTTTAGGAGAATAGAATTGGGAAACAGTTAAACTGTTATCCTTGCTCGTAAATTTATTTAAACTTTTTTTTCTTCGTTCATGTAAAAGGGTCAGGATGACAGCTTGTATCCGAGCTGGCTAGGTGGCCGGTTTATGTTATGTGATATAAATTGTTTTGCATCAGCACGTTAGGATTCAGCCCATCAGACCCCATCCAATAGTCATTCGGTGACATAGAAATCACCCAGATTTTTCTATTTGTACCAACATATGTATTTCAATGCATTCAGACATCGTAAAACTTAGCCGAATTTTTTTCTTAATAACTATACATACATATATAACTAGTTTCAATAGTATTAATTTCTGTGGAGACCGAAATTTCATACATGGGCTTTGATGCTCCATACCTAAAAAAATTTAGTGACCTCAACCAGTGTAAATGGTCGTGATGCATAATGTTTTTTTTTTGATATTTTTTTTTTAACCAAATTTTTTTTTTTTGTAGAGTTCACATACTTTGTAGATCACAGGAACGATAAAGAATGCTCCAGACCCTTTCGAACCTCGTTGTTGTTGTTGTAGCGAGGTGTAGCCCTGCCTAAATGTCAGACAGGGTCACCCCGAGTGTATTGCTCTTGGCCGGGTCGATATAAGAAAACGGCCCGGGTCGTTTCGGCAAGATGGGTACAGCACAAGTACTGGTACCGTTCTAGTAGAACCGGCAATACGAGAAACTAACATTATACTTTGAAATGAATAAATAATCGACATACGTCAAACAACCGGAATTATTTCCAAAACCAACAAAGATGAAAATCTTTCGAACCTCGTCGTAGAGTCAGCCATCTGAGCTCCCGCAAATTAAATAAATGTTCAAGTTTTTGAAATTTGAAGTTTACAATTTTTTATTTAAATCGTTATCGATTTTGTTTTTGTTGCTTTTAGCAGTTTTGAATTTTTTATATTACCTAATAGTTTTTTTTTTGTTTTATTTCATTTTTTAATTATATGTATTGGTATATGTATGTATAAGCACTTATTTACGTGCATATTTCATGTATTTATATTCATATATTTTTATATCATTTATATTCAAATTTTTTTTATTTATTTTATTATTACTTTTTGAACCACGTATATGAGTCATTTACCACCTGCTTTTAATACACGATCTAAATTAAAAGCTAATACCATGCCTCATAAAGATCCAAATGCCAAGCTACCGATCGAGAGTTATCCAACATTTATCGATTTATCAGATAGGATAAGGGTCCCAGAGAGTAGTAGGGGTGAAGCGTCAGGCAGTATAGGGTACCCAGGGCTTATAGGAACGCAATCGGGTGAACGCCATAGTCCAGGGGCGGTACCAAGACCAAATACGGGAGCCCAGGTTACACAACCCAATAGTTAAGCAAATTGTGCATGAAGCTCAAGAGGCTATGTTGAGTGAAATGCGGGCAGGCATGCAAGAAATGTTAAAAGGCTTCTTAACTCGAACGGTGAGATGGGAACTAACGGGCAAAAAAATAAACCACGCGAACAACATAACAAGAGAAAACAAGATTTAAGCCGTGAATCTATTGAGTCGAGGAGTTCAAGGACCGAAAAAGAGTGAGTTCCCGAGAGGGCCAATAATAATGTCCATGTTCAAAACCAGATCCCTGAAAGGCCAATTTTGGGTCAGTTGCCTGGGAACAATACACAGTCGCATCAACGTAATTTTCAAAGTTTTTTTGCCTGTGGTTCATTCACAACCAAATCAGCGTCATTTTTACGGTCCGTCGCCTGCATTGAATGCGCATTCATACCAGCGACAGTTTCAAGGACCACCGAAGGTAAATACAAGTTCCTTTCAAGAACGGGTTCCACCGAAAATACAAAATCGAATCGTAGCTAACCGATCTGAGCTTAATATAGAGAAGTGAGGAATTAGTTACCAAGATGCTATGACCACTGAAGATTTTTTGTTTAGGTTAGAGTATTTGAAAGACCAATATCGGTGTTCTTGGGATGAAATTTTAAGAGATTTTCATCGTCTGTTGAGTGGCGAGGCCAGAGAATGGTACTGGTTTTACATTCGATCAAACCGGAATCTAGACTGGCCGAGTTTGCAGTTCGCCATGCAGCGGCAGTTCGCCTCTCAACAGACCGACTTCGAGCTAATGAGGGAAATCACTGAGCGAAGACAAAAACCCGCGGAATCCATCGACGAAAATTTTCATGCCATGGGCATACTTCGTTCTCGGTTGAGAAATCCCATCCCCGAGTACGAAATGGTGCGCCTCATGAAGGGAAACCTAAGAGAGTCGTTGGCAAGACTTGTATACCCCATAGCCGTATATTCGGTAGAGCAATTGCGCATGGAGTGCAAAGAGGTAGAGCGGTGCTTTCCTCGCAGGGAACGTACTCAGCAAGGTGGCTTTGGTCCACGTACTCATAATGTAAGCGAAATTGTAGAAAATCACGCAGACGAGCAGGAGCCCCACGGAGATGAGGGTCAAGTCTCCGTGGAAGAGCTCCGCTATCAACGCGTTACCAAGCTTGCATCGAACCGCGATGGGTCGAGTTGCAAAAATTTAATTTGCTGGAATTGTGGAGAAGAAGGTCATGCATTCACAGATTGCATGTCCCTACAAAGACGCATATTTTGTTTCAAGTGTGGAAAGCCGGATGTTATTACACCGAAGTGTCCCGTCTGTAACCAGGCGGGAAACGTGAAGCATGACGCGATGACTGCGGGGGTGTCGCGCTCCAGTAGCAAAAGTAGATGCTTCTACGAGTACTAATTTTGAAAATGATATAAACACGGATTTGCAGTTGGCTCAAAAGCCAAAAATATTAATAAAACAAAAACAAATGAAGAGTACCCCACACAACACTACCGTGATATCGTTGGAAGAAAGAGTGAGGAGAAACAAGGAAGCTCGCGCGCGAATCTTCGCCGAAAACGTGTATTTAGGTCGCTGGACAGTATCCCATAAGATACAAAAAGCAAGAGATAGATATCGAAAACGGAAATTATTGCGTAGAGAAGTTGTGGCAACCGTTAAGAGGGCAGACCGAAACGACCCTAAGGTATACGCTGACATTGAAATAGAGGACGTGCAATTACGAGGGCTGCTGGATACAGGCGCGTCGGTTAGCATACTAGGTCGGGGCTGTCGTGAGTTGGTGGAGAAATTGGGGCTACCTATACAACGTTTTGTGTCGAGGGTCACATCAGCAGGCGGTGGCACACACACCGTACTAGGCGAATTAACAATACCATTTTACTTACTTCCATACCTGGAACAACACGTCTATCTTGTAATCGACTTTTGGCGAGTCTTCCAGTTGGCTCCAGACGTAATAGAAATTGAGGAAATCGACTTAAGTAAACTAGAGCAGCAGATGGTTACGGCTGAAGATAGGCGCGAACGTCGTGTCTTACATGAGCTCACAGTTGACCAACAAGAGCGTTTACAACAGGTCGTAGAGGGCTTTAAAACAATTGAGAAGGACGGGTTAGGTCGTATGCATTAGAAAAGCATTCGATCAAGCTCGTGGAAGAGGCTGTCCCGGTTAAGGATCGACACTATCCGCTGTCTCCGGCCATGCAATCGATTGTGTATGCTGAAATTGATAAAATGTTAGAACTACGCGTAATCGAAGAGAGCGAAAGTCCATGGAGCAATAGAACTACGGTAGTAATAAAACCTGGAAAAAACAGATTTTGTTTAGATGCTAGGAAACTAAATGCTGTAACCATCAAGGATGCGTATCCTTTGCAAAATATTGAGAGTATAATTAGTCGCATAGATGATACCCATTTTATAAGTAGTGTCGACCTTAAATTCGCCTTTTGGCAAATTGAACTTGAGGAAAACAGCAAACCCTACCCCGCGTTTACAGTCCCGGGTAGACCGCTATACCAGTTTGTAGTAATGCCTTTCGGCTTGTGTAATGCGGCGCAACGTTTATGTCGACTTATGGACCGTGTTATACCACAACGACTAAAATCATTGCCCCTGATTTCGATTCTCATTTGCGATTGTTAGAAGAGGTTGCAGTTTGTTTAAAGAAGCCGGTCTAACTATAGGTTTGAAAAAGTCGATGTTTTGTTTTAAGGAATTGCTATAATTGGCTATATTGTGGGTGGGGATATGCTAAGAACCGACCCCGAAAAAGTTAAAGCGATTTTGAACATTCCCGTACCAAAAACGGTTAAGCAATTCTGAAGTTTTTTAGGAACAGCCGGATGGTATAGGCGTTTCATAAAAGATTTCGCCGCATTGGCCGCACCTTTAACCGATGCACTCAAAAAAAACACCAAATTTGAGTTGACTACTCAACCAATCGAATCTTTTAATAGTTTAAACAGTACTAGCGCACCTGTACTTAAACACCCTGATTTTAAAAAGCATTTTTGGGTCCAATGCGATGCTTCAGATTATGGTGTAGGGGCGGTTTTATACCAGAAAAATGAGGAGGGTGCTGAAAATCCGATCGCGTATTACTCGCAAAAACGAAATGAATGCCAGCGTAAATATAGCACCACCGAGAAGGAATGCCTCGCAGCCGTAATGGCGGTTCAAAAGTTTCGTCCCTACATTGGGTTAATGCCCTTTACCGTGGTCACAGATCACGCAAGTCTTAAGTGGCTTATGTCACTTAAAGATCTTAGCGGTGGGTTGGCCAGATGGTCGCTTCATTTGCAAGCATTTAATTTCAGTATCGAACATAGGAAGGGGTCAGAAAATGTAGTAGCAGATACACTATCTCGTTGCATAGAGGAGTTGATACAATCGCCAATAGCAGGCATGGACACAGTCGAGTTTGAGTCGGAGGAGTATAAAGGTTTAATAAGCGCGATAGAGAAAAACGCGGATAAACTCCCTGATTTGAAAGTGGAAGACGGTTTTGTTTTTAAAAAAATATTAGCTAAACATGTAGAGTTTGAGGAAAGCGAGTGGAAATTGTGGGTACCCGCAGCGTTGACATCGACGCTCATTGAAAATGCGCACTGCGCTGAGACAGCGGCACACGGCGGTATGGCCAAAACTCTAGATCGCTTAAAGCGCATGTATTATTGGCCGAACATGGTTGTACAAGTGCGCAATTTTGTCCGCGACTGTCAAGTTTGCAAAGAAGCCCAGTAACACAATATTGAAACCGGGTATAGTTACTGAGGAGTGTGGTTGCTAAGTGACCTTGCTCAATCCCGACTCTTGCGTCCTCGTTCGTGCACTCTGGGCAACGGGAGCTACCTAGGCTCGCGGCAGAAAGAGAGGGAGCCCCGGTGGGGCCACTCTGACATACTTGGTTTAAGGGCTCACCGAGGTTTTTGCGTAGCGTCTGTTCACCATGAGGTGCGGCTGCAAGCGGGCGTCTGTCTTGAAGCAAGCGGCTCGCTATATAAATGTATAAATATTTTCCAAAAACCCCGAAACGGGTTGTGCGCTGGGTTTGGGACCCGCCACGTAAAAAACTTAATTCCAATGAAAACAAAATCAAAGCCTCGGATGAGAACCCCCTTTAATGTTGACGACCCGGCAAAACGAATAAGGCATAATGATTTGGATATTAGGGCATGTACACGCGGCAGACACGCGGCAAAGCGCGTGGTGTAGGGTTCGTGGTGGGAAAGAGACTTCGCCGCCAAGTATTAGCGTTCACTCCTGTGGACTGCGATCCGCATCAAGGCGAGGTTTTTCAACATAACATTTATCTGCGCCTATGCGCCGACTGAGGAGACGGACGACGCAGAGAAGGACTCCTTCTACGATAAACTTGAACAGACTTATGATCGCTGCCCCCAGCATGATATCAAAATCGTGCTCGGCGACTTTAATGCCAAGGTGGGCAAGGAAGGAGTCTTTGGTCCAACAGTTGGAAAATTAAGTCTCCACGATATAACATCACCCAACGGCACTAGGTTGATTGACTTCGCCGCTGCTCGCAATATGGTCATCAGTAGTACCAGGTTCCAGCATAAGCGAATACACCAAGCCACATGGCTGTCCCCTGATCAAAGAACTAGAAACCAGATTGATCATGTCTTGATTGACGGCAGACATAGCTCCACCGTTCTGGACGTGCGTACACTGCGTGGTCCCAATACTGACTCTGACCATTATCTTGTCGCAGCCAAGATACGCACACGCCTCTGTGCAACGAAGAAAGTGCGCACAGTAACGGAAGGAAAGTTTGACGTCGAGAAGCTGCGCATGACACAGACAGCTGATAATTTCACAACTCGACTCTCACACCTGCTAGCAGAGGGCAATCCCCGACCTAACGATGTAACCGAGCAATGGAAGCATATCTCTCACTCATTGCGTACCGCCGCTGAGGCCACTATAGGGTTCCAGCGAGCCCGCAAGAACAACTGGTACGATGAGGAATGCAAAACTGCCTCGAAAAAAAAGGACGTTGCCTACAAGGAGACGTTGCGAACGGGCCCAACCCGCAGTGTATGGCAACAATATCGTGAGGCAAAGAAGGAAGAGAGACGTCTTTTCAGAAAAAAGAAAAGTGAGGCCGAAAGGCGTGAGTGTGAGGAGCTTGAGATGCTGGCTGACAGGAATGATGCCCGAAAATTCTATGAAAAGATCCGGCGGATGACGGAAGGTTTTAAGACCGGGGCAAGCTCCTGTAAAGACACTGCTAAATTGCGAGGGAGACGTCGAACCCGATACCCCAATCCATGACGATGGAAAAGTCGTCCCACCACCTGACTACGATGAAGTGAGGATAGCTATATCCCGGCTCAAAAACAACAAAGCGCCTGGAAAAGACGGACTACCCGCCGAGCTGTTCAAACACGGAGGCGAAGAGCTGGTAAAATGCATGCATCAGCTCTTATGCAGAATATGGTCAGACGAAAGCATGCCTCCGGATTGGAATTTAAGTGTGCTTTGCCCAATCCACAAAAAAGGCGATCCAGCTAACCGCACCAACTACCGCGGAATTAGTCTTCTTAATATCGCATATAAGGTTCTTTCTAGCGTGTTGTGTGAGAGGCTGAAGCCCATCGTAGACAAACTGATTGGACCTTATCAGTGTGGCTTTAGACCTGGTAAGTCTACCATCGACCAGATTTTCACGATACGCCAAATCCTGGAGAAGACCCATGATAAGAGAATCGACACTCACCATCTCTTTGTCGATTTTAAAGCCGCTTTTGACAGCGTAAAAAGGAGTTGCCTGTATGCCGCCATGTCTGAATTTGACTTCCCTGCAAAGCTTATACGGCTTTGCCAAATGACGTTGAGCAATACCAACAGCTCCGTCAGAATCGGGAAGGACCTCTCTGAGCCATTTGAAACCAAACGAGGCTTCAGACAGGGCGACTCCCTTTCATGCGATTTCTTCAATCTGATGCTGGAGAAGATAATTCGAGCAGCAGAGCTAAACCGCAATGGTACAATCTTTTACAAGAGCGTGCAATTGCTGGCGTATGCCGATGATATTGATATCATTGGCCTTAACAACCGCGCCGTAAGCGCTGCCTTCTCTGGACTGGATAAGGAAGCGAAAAAGTGGGTCTTGCCGTGAACGAGGACAAGACGAAGTATTTGCTGTCATCAAAGAAAGAATCGGCGCACCTGCGCCTTGGCAGCCATGTCACTGTTGATAGTTACAAATTTGAAACTGTGAGGGACTTCGTCTATTTGGGAACCAGTATCAACACCGAAAATAATATCAGTCTAGAAATCCAGCGGAGAATCACTCTTGCCAACAAGTGCTACTTTGGACTGAGTAGGCAATTGAGAAGTAAAGTCCTCTCTCGAAGAACAAAGATCACGCTCTATAAGTCTCTCATCATACCTGTCCTGATGTATGGCTCAGACTCATGGACAATGTCAAGAGAAGATGAGATGGCCCTTGGAGTATTTGAGAGAAAAGTTCTGCGGAAGATTTATGGTCCTTCCCGTGATGCCAACGGCGAGTATCGAAGGAAATTTAACGACGAGCTGTACGAGCTCTACGCAGATCTGACCATAGTCCAGCGAATTAAAGCCCAAAGACTCCGCTGGCTGGGCCATGTTATGCGAATGGACAAAGAAGCTCCAGCACAGAAGGTTTTCCTATCGTCGCCTGAATTCGGTAGCAGAGGAAGGGGGAGGCCTCGACTGAGATGGAAACAACAGGTGGAGGATGACTTGAACTCCCTTGGGGTTTCCAATTGGCGTCAGTTATCGCTAAAAAGGAATGACTGGCGTGCTTTGATACGAAACGGCCAAAATCGCTTAGGCGGTTAAGCGCCAATAAATGATGATGATGATGATGAATATTGCATATAAGGTTCTTTCTAGCGTGTTGTGTGAAAGGCTGAAGCCCATCGTAGACAAACTGATTGGACCTTATCAGTGTGGCTTTAGACCTGGTAAGTCTACCATCGACCAGATTTTCACGATACACCAAATCCTGGAGAAGACCCATGATAAAAGAATCGACACACACCATCTCTTTGTCGATTTCAAAGCCGCTTTTGACAGCGCAAAAAGGAGTTGCCTATATGCCGCCATGTCTGAATTTGACTTCACTGCAAAGCTTATACGGCTTTGCCAAATGACGTTGAGCAATACCAACAGCTCCATCAGAATCGGGAAGGACCTCTCTGAGCCATTTGAAACCAAACGAGGCTTCAGACAGGGCGACTCCCTTTCGTGCGATTTCTTCAATCTGATGCTGGAGAAGATAATTCGAGCAGCAGAGCTAAACCGCAATGGTACAATCTTTTACAAGAGCGTGCAATTGCTGGCGTATGCCGATGATATTGATATCAATGGCCTAATCAACCGCGCAGTAAGCGCTGCCTTCTCTGGACTGGATAAGGAAGCGAAAAAAGTGGGTCTTGCCGTGAACGATGACAAGACGAAGTATTTGCTGTCATCAAAGAAAGAATCGGCGCACCTGCGCCTTGGCAGCCATGTCACTGTGGATAGTTACAAATTTGAAACTGTGAGGGACTTCGTCTATTTGGGAACCAGTATCAACACCGAAAATAATATCAGTCTAGAAATCCAGCGGAGAATCACTCTTGCCAACAAGTGCTACTTTGGACTGAGTAGGCAATTGAGAAGTAAAGTCCTCTCTCGAAGAACAAAGATCACGCTCTATAAGTCTCTCATCATACCTGTCCTGATGTATGGCTCAGATTCATGGACAATGTCAAGAGAAGATGAGATAGCCCTTGGAGTATTTGAGAGAAAAGTTCTCCGGAAGATTTATGGTCCTTCCCGTGTTGCCAACGGCGAGTATCGAAGGAAATTTAACGATGAGCTGTACGAGCTCTACGCAGATCTGACCATAGTCCAGCGAATTAAAGCCCAAAGACTCCGCTGGCTGGGCCATGTTATGCGAATGGACAAAGAAGCTCCAGCACAGAAGGTTTTCCTATCGTCGCCTGAATTCGGCAGCAGAGGAAGGGGGAGGCCTCGACTGAGATGGAAACAACAGGTGGAGGATGACTTGAACTCCCTTGGGGTTTCCAATTGGCGTCAGTTATCGCTAAAAAGGAATGACTGGCGTGCTTTGATATGCAACGGCCAAAATCGCTTAGGCGGTTAAGCGCCAATAAATGATGATGATGATGATAGGTACTGAGGTAGTTACGGAACGCCCCTTTCAAAAAATGTATATTGATTTTCTCGGGAAATATCCTAGATCCAAAAGAGGGAATTGTTATATATTTATTGTGGTAGACCACTTTTCAAAATTTACGTTTTTAAAGGCCATGCGTGAAGCAACGGCGCCAAACGTTGTGAAGTTCCTCACCGAGGAAATCTTCCACAAGTTTGGCGTACCAGAGACAATCCATTCAGATAATGGACAACAGTTCGTAGCTAAGCAATTTTCTAAAATGATTGAGACATATAAGATAAAGCATTTAAAAACCGCTTTGTACTCCCACAATCGAATGCAGCAGAACGGGTTAACCAATCGGTTCTGGCAGCAATTCGATCATACTTAGAAACAGACCACAGAGAATGGGATCTTTATCTGTTAGAGATTGAGTGCGCATTGCGTAGCGCGGTACACTCTGCAACAGGCGTTCGCCATATTTTGCATTGTTTGGTATAAACATGTTTACCAGTGGCGCGGATTATGCACTCGCTTGAAAGCTAAGTTCGTTGGACGACAACGAAATACTTTTACTAAACAATAGCGATAAAATGAGTCTAATGAGGGATAAGATAAAAGGAAGTCTTCACGAAGCATATAAGACAAACGCAACCAGATACAATAAAAGAGTCCGCGAAGTACGTTTTATGCCCGGACAAGAAATCTATAAACGTAACTTTGTTTTAAGAGACTTTAAAAATAACTTAAACGTGAAGTTTTGCAAAAAATTCATTAAGTGTCGCGTCACTAAAGCACTGGGTAGAAATATGTACCTTTTAGAAAACTTATCTGGGAAAAACATAGGTGCCTGGCACGCCAAGGACCTCAAACAATAGTTTTCGTGTATCAGTCATGTTTTTCTCCGGCGGTGAGGGTCAAGCCGTCCGGAGGAATGCCCTAAAACATCCATTTTCATCAGCAAACCTAAGAATGAAATAACATAACCACAAAGTATCAATTTTCTTCACATGGTTTACACATAATACTTCCCTAAAATTTTTCGTAGTCTCTAGCCCTCATTATGCCCGATCTAGCTCGCGAAGCAGGAGACAGTGTCGGGGTGGGTGTTCCTCACGTTGGGCTCTTCCTTAACTAGCCGGAATCCTGGAAAAGAAATAAAGACTATGTTAATTATTCATCTTTTATTGGACCGATCTAAAGTGATGTAAACAAAGGAGTTGACTTGCCACCTCCAAAAATGTTTGCATCAGGTTAGCAGCGAACACTTGCATCGTACTTACCTTTTTTAGAACTCCTATCCGCAGGAAAACATGTAATTTTTATTTTTTTATTTACTTTTCACTTAAATTTCCACACACACTTTTTTTACTACCGGCCAAGGCGAATTTATTACTGGTGGCATCCTCCCATCATATGGTTTCTTCTTCTTCCTTGAAAAATTGCTTATGTTATTGCTTTGTCTGACATTTTCAGCCACAAGGAGTGTGTGCGTGAGTGTAGATCTGAATTCGCTCGAACTCACCTGTATGAATTCGCCTTGCTACCGGCTTTGCACATAACCATAAAATAGAACTGTCAAAACAAAGACAGTTCACATTAGGAAAAAGGAGCTTTTTGGCAAAGCGTTGCCAGACACAAGTTCAGGAGGCGGCACAAAGGAGAAAAGGTGAAATGGTAAAGTCACTAACAGAAACGGGAAAAGGAAAAAGAAAAAGAAGTAACGTTATTGGAAGAAGGGAAAGTGGATGAAAGGGTATAAAAAGGAAGGATAGGACTTTTGCGGTTTATAATATATCAAACCGTACCGATAAGGCACATCATTGCCTCCGCGCTGTGTGTAAAAAAAAGTATATATTTTACTGTGTTTTTAAATAAAAGTAAAGTAGTGTTTTTTCAAAAATAAATGTAATAAATTCCGTTTCCGAATTTTTAAATCGTTTATTTTATTTAATTAAATAATCAGTCTTGAGGCAGGGCGTTTTGTCATTGTACGTAAATATCTCGAATAAATTTATACCTTGATTTTGTTGTAAAAAATGATGAGATAGAAAATTTCTTGGCGGGATGTGAAGATGGTATGATGACGAGGTAAGTCAGAAGTCTGGGGTGTATAAAGGGAGATCGCTAGGCGGTTCAAAGATGAGAGCGGTCCAAGGTAGGGTGGGCTTCCTGTGGTCGAAGATGTGTGTGAACGAATAAGGTGAAGGAAAATAAATATAAATATGTGTACGTCCGGCTCTTGGTGGCGGGTTGAGAACCACTACCCATCTTATACTGAGCTAGCCAGGGAACCACCAGGAGCCAAATGTACGTGTACGTGACACTTCTACAACATGAAATTTATGATAAATTAGAAGGTCATCGCCTTTTAGATCTGCTTTGATTATGCCTAAAGTGCTAGTTATTCCCTGACCAATGCCTTTCAAATCTGTGATTTGTTCAGTATTTATTTTTTCTTTATTATTTATTTGCTGTTCTTTAATTATGGAGATATCGGCTACAGTATCAATTAAAAAATTTGAGTATGAATTGTTTAATGATGTCCTTGTAGATATATAGCTGTTTAGGCATATTTTTCTTTTTGTTAATTTTGAAGTGGAGTTCCTTGGTTTTCCGTTTCGGTGCAAATGCGCACGTTACGGGTTTGTGTGTATGGTCTGTTTGTATTTCGGGATTGTGATCCTCTTTGATTGCTATTATTGTTATTATTGTTTGATCTAGAATTATTGTTGTAACTTGGCTGTGGTCTGTGTCTTCTATTTTTGTAATTTCCATAGTTATTACTACGGTAACATCCACGGAAATTACTCCTGTACTGACTTTGCTGTCGTACATTTAAGATCGTGTTTGAGCTACCAGTGATTTCGGTACAACTGTTAGTGAATTTCGAGATTGCGTCGTTCACCGTTGTGAACGTTCCTGCTTGCATGATCATTTTGACCTTGTCATTAGAGCAGTTTTTACACATGGCCTTAACTGCTGCCTGTGGTGAATATCTCGTGGCTAGGTTAGGTTAGGTTAGGTTGAAGTGGCTGCCGCAGAGGCACACTGTGGCCAGTTGTGATACCACCAACACAAGGAAAGTCAGTCCCGGGACCCAGCCAAATGGAAAATCCCTGAGTTGTTGGGATTTTCCACATAGCAGAATCCCGGGACTGACACTCCTAAACCGACACCGTTACTCCTCCTCGAACCACTTAGATGACTTTATGAAGGCCATCAAGTCCTTTATGTCCAGTTCCGCGATCTGGCTTAGGCTATCCAGGAACGGAGCTCCCAAAAAGCGTGTTCTCGCGCCGCTTAAAGCCGGACAGTTGCAGATGAGGTGTTCCACTGTTTCCTCCTCCTCATCATCTTTGCAACTCCTGCAGCATCGTCGGTAGGGCACACTTAGCCTTTCTGCATGCCTACCGATGAGGCAGTGACCGGTTAATACCCCATATCAATATGCAGATTTCCCTCCTAGTTAGGGCATAAATGCGTCTAGACCTTTTAAGATCCCATTTTGGCCAGGTTTGAGAAAGCTGTAAGATTCCAGAATACTGGAGTGTCCAATAGTACCCGCACCCCAACTGGAGGTTTCTCTTAGGCGCAGAGCTGATGCCGCTGCTGACCGAAACCCTTCCAGATCGAGTGGGAAAATGCCCAGAATGACCTGGAGGGCTTCGTTGGGCGTTGTCCTTAGCGCACCGCTTATACAGATCATATTGGATCTATGGACTTTCCGCAACAGATTCAGGTATGTTGCCTTGCTCAGCGCAGGCCACCATACGACGACTCCATATAGCATGATTGGACAAATGATGGCCGTGTAGATCCAACTGCATACTCTAGAACATTCTCCTTCCAATTCAGTTTCCTGTCCAGAACTATGCCTAGAAACTTGGCCTTATCCGACAAGCCCAGGCGCGTGCCATCTAGTTCTGGTAGGCTTAGTGGCGGTATTTTGTACCGGTTGGTGAAGAGGACAAGTTCCACTTTCCCCGGGTTGATACTAAGTCCGCAGCGAGAGGACCACGTCGAAACTTCTCGCAGTGCTACTTGCATCAGGTCACACAGAGTTTGTGGGAACTTGCCTCTGAATGCAATAGCTAAATCGTCTGCGTATGCCACTATCTTCCCGCCCCCCCAGCTTGTGTCACGTAGCAACGAGTTGACTGTGAGGTTCCATAAAAGCGGGGAAAGAACACCACCCTGGTGCAGAGCTGATGCCGCAGCTGACCGAAACCCTGGAGGGCTTCGTTGGGCGTTGTCCTTAGCGCACCGCATATACAGATCATATTGGATCTATGGACTTTCCGCAACATATTCAAGTATGTTGCCTTGCTCAGCGCAGGCCACCATACGACGACTCCATATAGCATGATTGGACAAATGATGGCCGTGTAGATCCAACTGCATACTCTGGGTCTGAGCCCCCATTTTTTGCCAATGGCTCTTTTGCATGTGTAAAGAGCGATGCAAGCTTTCTTCTGGCGCTGCAAAACATTCTCCTTCCAATTCAGTTTCCTGTCCAGAACTATGCCTAGAAACTTGGCCTTATCCGACAAGCCCAGGCGCGTGCCATCTAGTTCTGGTAGGCTTAGTGGCGGTATTTTGTACCGGTTGGTGAAGAGGACAAGTTCCACTTTCCCCGGGTTGATACTAAGTTCGCAGCGAGAGGACCACGTCGAAACTTCTCGCAGTGCTACTTGCATCAGGTCACACAGAGTTTGTGGGAACTTGCCTCTGAATGCAATAGCTAAATCGTCTGCGTATGCCACTATCTTCCCGCCCCCCCAGCTTGTGTCACGTAGCAACGAGTTGACTGTGAGGTTCCATAAAAGCGGGGAAAGAACACCACCCTGGGGTGTTCCCCTTGTGACATAGCGTGATAACTCAACCGTACCAAGTGAAGAAGCTATTTTCCTTCCCATTAAAAGTTGGTCAATTAAACCAGTTAGTGGTCTATCTACGCCCAGATTAGTTAGAGCGGAGTTGATAGCCTCCGGGCTTATATTGTTGAAAGCCCCCTCAATGTCTAGGAAGGCCACGAGACAGTAGTCCTTTTCACACAGCGATTTCTCAATGACAGATACTAGGCTGTGCAGAGCGGTTTCTGTTGATTTACCCTTGGTGTATGCATGCTGATAGCTAGAGATTAGGTTGCTATCAATAGTCGTTGAGAGGTAGTCGCTTAGTATCCTCTCAAAGGTTTTGAGTACAAAGGACGAGAGACTGATCGGTCTGTAGTCTTTTGGCTCGTAGTGGGATGCCTTCCCAGCCTTAGGGATAAACACTACCGTGGCGCTTCTCCAGGAGCCCGGAATGTGGTTGAGAGCCAGGCAGGCTGTGAAGAGAACTACCAGCCATTTAGCTGTTGTCTCCAACGTGTTTATAAGTTGCGCGGGGATAATCCCGTCCGGCCCGGCAGCCTTATACGGTTCAAAGCTCTTAACTGCCCACCTTACCCTTTCCTCAGTGATGGGTATATTTACTGCCAGGTTTGTTGCAGGTGCTAGTGGTGTTTCATGCAGATTCCCCGGAAAATGTGTATTCAAGAGCAGCCCAAGGGTTTCCTCTTCCGTGCTGGTCCAGGATCCGTCAGTTTTTCGCAAATAGCTGATGGCTGTTTGACTTTTCGATAGGACTCGTATAAGTCTCGCTGTGTCGTCGACCTTTTCGACGCCAGTGCAGAAATTTCTCCACGAAGTTCTCTTCGCCTGTCTCAGAGCTTTTTTGTAGGCCCTAAGTTTAGCTTTATATTCGTGCCAATGAGGCTCAGAGCCGAGGGTCTTGGCCTTATTAAATTGTTTCCGGCATGATTTGCGGAACGAGTCCAAATCGTAGGACCACCAATGTGGCCTGTGTTTACCGCGTGGTTTTGGCACTGGACAAGCCTGTCCTAGAGCATTTGAGAGCGCCGATGTAAATGTAGTAACAAAATCCTCCAGCTGCTATACTGATGAGGGGGCTTGTGAGGGCAGTACTGGGAGGTCTCTGTCTAATATTTCATTGTGTAACTGCCAATTTGTGTTACGTGGATTGCGCTTCATGATTGGTTGTTCTACAATAAAGTCTAAAACAATTTCTATGTAACGGTGGTCGGAGAATGAATGTTCTTCCAGAACCCGCATTTTCTGACCCACCCATAAGCGCCTTCACTCTTAGTGATAAAAGTAGGCTCATTACCCACGTTGCAAATTACCAGGTTGGTTGTTAAGAGGTAATCACCTCCGTTTGTGGTAGGGGTTCTTCGGCGTCGTAGGGCATATAGACCGACGCCACCGCCAGGCGGGTGCTGTCGACCGTTAGACTGATAGCGGTAATATCACCATTGGTGTAGTTAGGTAGGAGAAAGGAGTTCAACTCAGACTTGACCAAAATACACGTTCGGACTTTGCTCTCCTCGCTGGCTCGAATGAGCTTGAAGCTTTTAGTCCCCAATCCGCAGATTCTCGAGCTATTGACCCAGGGTTCTTGGATGAGGACCACATCCACGTCGCCTTTAGAAAGACGACTACTTAAAGCAGCCGAAGCCACTTTAGATTTGTGCAGATTAATCTGAAGCACCACCAACATGAGAGCGCACAGACTTCCCTGCCGTCCCCATGTCGTCGAGGTTTGCCCCATCCCGGAGGTTGCCTATCAACGACGAGTTGTTCCGATTAACTGCCCGATATGGCGTTGCAAGAGTCCTGCTGCCTGCGTTAGATGTTAATCGCTCAGCGTTGGCTGCTACCACCGTGACGTCGAGGACTTCCTCGTCCTGTATGCTGTCCTCCATCTCCGAGTTGTTCACAGCAATACCGGCATCGGAATCCTCCGCTTCCTCTTCTGGTAATTCGTTTTCCGGTTCCCCCGGAGCAGCCGAGAAGGCAGCGCGCTGAGCATCACCACGATATACGTGGATAACGATCTGGCCTACGCTGTAGTGTACTAGGCCATTGCACCTTTTGAGGGGCTCGATTGACTCTTTATTCATTGTGAACACCACCTGTCTGTCGGGCCCCACCGCATCCCCGACCAGATTGACACTCCAGTCATGCGTTGGGAGGGACGGATTCATTAGCCGTAGCATCCCGAGAATTCTGTCGGGTTCGTCAGGGATGGCCGGAATCCACGCCCTTGCCCTTGGACGAGCTGGAATGTCCTTCCAGTCGACGACCTCTATCTTTGCGCCCTTGTAGACTTCACCCAGTTTAGCAGCTGCTGCCTTATACAGTGCTACGGTTTTTGCATCCTCGCATGCGAGTAATTTGATCCGACCCTGGTGCCAGCCCGCATCCGTTACTCGCGCCGAACTACCCGGAAACTCCGGAGCAACGTTGAGAAGAATGTTGCCGAGTTCATTTCGCACGTAACACCACCGGTCCTTGGGGATGGCCAGACGGTCATTGCCTCGGTCAAGGACGCCTATAAGGATCCTGTCCTTGGTTACCTCAGCAAAGCTTAGTTTGCCCGCTCCAGAGGTATTCTGATGCCGCTTGGGAGGGGGATTTAACTCCAGGTCCGATCTCTGGCGCTTGAAAGGGTTAACTTTTAACCTCTTTGGCATGTAAGATTTTTGGAAATCCGGTATCACAGCTTTCGCTAGCTCTACCGATATACTGGAATTCGGCGACAGCGACTCCTGCGGTACCCCTTCATACCTCTCCAGGATCTTTGCAGCCAATCTTTTCTCGTGGTATGTGAAGCGGCGGGGAGATGTCTCCCGGGAGTGCGGATCCGTAGTTGCCATCGCGGTCGCTCCCCTTGCCGAAATCTCAGTTGCAGCTTCCTTCGCCTTCGAAACTCCGAGGCCAGGTCGTGAGACCGCTGCCACAGACGTAAAGATACTGGTTTTCATATCAGAGGTTGATGGGAGTTTAGCATCCGCCGTTGTCCGCTTAGCTGCGTTGGCAACCGCACTGGTGCTAGCTCCCATCAAGTCAATCTTACTCGATAGAGGGTTGGTTGACCGACTCGTAGTTGCCATCGCTGTCGATCCCCCTCTTGATTGTGGAACGGAGGTTGTCCTCCGGCGTTGTTGTTGCTTTCTCGCCTGCTCCTCCATAGCTCTCCTTTGCTGAGGAGTGAAATTTGGCGTTGTTTGTTTTTTGGGTTTTTCGTTTTTATTTGCGTTATTTGAGTTCATCTTGTTCGTACGACCAATCGCCGGACAGGGCCAGCTTAGGGTCAAGGGAAGAGTAGGGTAAAATGTGTCGTCCGCCGCGGCAGAGTCCCGTACCGCGGTAAGGCCATGCTTACTCTCTGAGGCGACCCGGTATCAGAGGGGCTCCGTTCAAATACAGCCACGATTTGCCTCCCGGCTGCAAACGTCCAATGGGCACGTGGTCGCATAACACCCTGGATTGGGAGGGGGAAGATTTTTGTCGTCGCGCCAGAGAGGCTAGGCTGCTCTCGTGATGAAGTGCCGTACGGAGCTATGATCACAAGGGCAGCGTAGCCCTGTGGCTATCGACTTAAGCCCTCGTACCGCGGCAAGGTATCCACCCTTCACGAGGGTCTGCCTGGGCTAAGTCTGGGTTTAATCCATCAGAGATATATGCTCCTTCTAATGACTTTGTGATTTTTTCAATTTCCGCAGTGTAATGGTTAGCAGTTTTGCTACGCTGTTGGATGTTCAGTAGTTTAGCGGTTAAAACTTCCACTGATTCACCCTTTATTGCGGTCTTTAATTTGTTTTTTATTTGTTCGATTGTGGACTCATTATTAATAAAGTTCCTTGCTGTACCATTCAGCTTTGTTTTTATCATGGTAATGGCCAATGCCTCGTGTGTTTCCTTGATTTGCTCAAGTATATCGAGTGCATCTAGGAAACTATGTAGATTTTCTGGTTTACCATTAATTTCTGGTAATACTGACGAAGCAGTTTTAATAAATTCTGCTGCGGTTTGTGGCATTGTGACGTTTATTATTGGGGTGTTTATTTTAAATTCTTCCAATGACTTAATGAAGGTGAGGGGGTTCGGCTAGAAATGCGTTCAGGTAGAAGTAATAAGAAATCTTTTTGAATTTCCTCTTCTGTTGTATTTGGTAATAGAAATTGTATATTATGTTTGGCTAGATCAGATACCAGTTTGTCTCGATTTGCTGAGAAAAATTGGTAAGCTTCTTTTTGGTGTTCTATGGTAAGTATGCGATTTGTCGCATTGTTCACCTGTCTAAGAGCTTCCAAAATTGTATTTAAATGTTTTACTATAGTTTCTTTTGTTATGGGAATACTCTTATTTATACATTTGTATGATTTACTAGCTTTAGTTTTTTCCTCCAATAATATGGGGATTCGTTTAAAGCATTGTAAACCTCATAAAGCTTATAAACCTCATAAATATTTCTCTTTTCATAATAGTTTACGAGATTTATACATTTTATAATCTTTACAAGGCTTTTATAGCTTTAAATGAATCCCCTGAATGTGTCATGGATTTCTTTCCATTGATTCATTTCTGGTTAAAACTTTTGGCATTATTGGGGAGTTGGTTCTTTTTATTTGAGAAATTATACGCGTTGTTGTACATTGTTTAAGTGTCTCAATTTATTTTTGATGTAATTTTTTATCAAGATTACCATCGCGACAATTAAACATGTAGCTACGCATGCAAAAGCGGTCAGCCACTTATCGGAAACTTCTTCCTTGTTTTCTACGATAGGATGTGGTTCATATTTAACTATTTTAGTATCGTAGGTGTTTTCACCTGAAGATTCTTTTCCTACTTCGTATCCTGCTATTCCTATTAATATGCCGTTTAGTACAATTTTCCACCAAGTCATTTTTAAAAAATCAATAGTAAAATTTTCGAATTTTATTTTTTATTTTTATTTATTCAAACAGTTTAAATTGTATCTGTTGCTTCCCTAATCGGGCAATGCACTATCCATGAGAAAAGATTCAAAGTAAATAACACTGGTTTACAGCCAAAATGCACAAGAGACGCCATAGTGAAATTCCTATGTAAAATCACCTCCTAATTCCGAAAATCAAGGTTATTTTTACTTGAATGGTACCGTTTTTGAGATATTTACGATTTACCGTTATTTCAAAAAACAAAAAAGATGGCTCCACTTAATCGTGTATATCTCAAGAACAAACTGAGCTCTTCCAAAACGGTTTGAAAAATTTTAAAGCTAATAAAATTTACTATAATCAGTACATACAACACTAGTCTCTATTGTTGAAAAATCATTGCACGAAAAGGAGTACTGTCTCGTGGCCTTTCTGGACATCGAAGGGGCTTTCAACAATATAAGGCCGGAGGCTATTAACACTGCTTTAACAAACCTGGGCATAAATAGGTCTCTTATTGGTCTAATTGATCAACTACTAAAGGGAAGGAAAATAGTTTCTTCACTGGGAACAGTTGATCTTTCACGCTATGTCACAAGAGGAACGCCTCAGGGTGGTGTTCTCTCCCCGCTCCTATGGAACCTCACCCTAAACTCGCTGCTAAGAGACACAAGGTGGGGGGGGGCGGGAAGATAGTGGCATATGCAGACGATTTAGCTATTGCATATAGGGGCAAATTCCCACAAACCCTGTGTGACTTGATGCAAGTAGCACTGCGAGAAGTTTCTTCATGGTCCTCTCGCTGCGGACTTAGCATCAACCCGGGAAAGGTGGAGCTTGTCCTTTATACCAGGCGGTACAAGATACCACCGCTGAACCTACCAGAACTAGATGGCGTGCGCCTGAACTTAGCTGATAAAGCCAAATTCCTAGGCACATTTCTAGATAGAAAGCTTAACTGGAAGGAAAATGCCATCCAGCGCCAGAGGAAAGCGTGCATTGCACTTTACACGTGTAAAAGAGCCATTGGTAAAAAATGGGGGCTCAGCCCCAAAATTTGCAGATGGATCTACACTGCGATAATCCAGCCAATTATGCTGTATGGAGTCGTGGTATGGTGGCCTGCGCTAGGAAAGGCAACAAACCTAAATCTGTTAGGAAAAGTCCACAGATCGAGCATGATCTGTATAAGCGGGGCGTTAAGAACAACGCCCAATGAAGCTCTCCAGGCCATTCTTGGCTTTTTGCCACTCGATCTGGAAGGGTACCGGGCAGCAGCAGCATCGGCTCTGCGTCTAAGGGAAACGTCCGTCTGGGGCGCAAGCACTATTGGACACTCCTGTATTCTAAGATCTTACAGCTTTCTCCCTCTGAGCACAGATCGGTGTGCGACCACAACAGTCGGAGATTGTTGTTTTAGAATAAACATTCCCAGCAGGGAAGACTGGGAGAACATAGATCGGTGTCCCGCTACTAATGGCGGCACTTTTATATACACCGACGGCTCGAAGTTAGACGGCAGAGTCGGAGGAGGGGTTTACTCAAGGGATTTGGACCTAGATCTCTCCTTTAGACTACCTGATCACTGCAGCGTCTTCCAGGCTGAAGTTTCTGCAATCATGGACGCCGTGACTTGGATAGGTGAACGCACCATCGGACAGGATATCTGTATTTTCAGCGACAGCCAAGGGGCCATCAAATCCCTTGGCTCTTACTCGTTCAACTCTGAACTGACGCTCAGCTGTCGTCGATCTCTTCAAGAGATGGCCAAACAGAACCGCGTGAACCTCACATGGGTCCCGGGACACAGGGACATTGAGGGAAACTGTAGGGCAGATGAACTTGCCAGGCAGGGCACGACCAAGCAGATTCTTCAAGATAAAGAGCGCATAGGTATGCCGTTTGCCACGTGCAAGCTAATGCTGAAGGAGCATACACTCCGCGAAGCCAACGAAAGATGGCTACAAGCCCCAGGGTGCCGGATATCCAAGCAAACCTGGCCAAAATGCGATCTTAAAAGATCTAGACATATATACGCCCTAAAAAGGAAGGAAATCTCCATATTAATAGGTGTTTTAACCGGGCACTGCCTTATTGGTAGGCACGCAGCAAGGCTAGGCGTTCCCTACCGATGATGCTGCAGGAGTTGCAAAGATGATGAGGAAGAGGAAACGGTGGAGCACCTCATCTGCAACTGCCCGGCCTTAAGCGGAGCGAGAAGGCGCTCTCTGGGAGTTCCCTTCCTGGTTAGCTTAAGCCAGGTCGCGGAGCTAGACATAAAGGACTTGATGGCCTTCATCAAGTTATCAAAATGGTTCGAGGAGGGGTAGCGGTGTCGGTTAGGAGTGTCAGTCCCGGGTTTCGGCTATATGGAGAGTCCCGACAGCACTGGGATTTTCCATATGGCCGGGCCCCGGGACTGACTTTCCTAGTGTTTGGTGGTATCACAACGGGCCTTTTATTACTGGCCTAGGTGTGCCTTTGCGGCAGCCACTTCTACCTACCTACATACAACACTTTTTGCTAGGTCCTGCAGATTCAAACATATTGAACAATCATTACGGATTTTTTAAATTTTTTTTGTAAAAATATAAAAAATTTGTACTTTGCGAGGAAGCATCTCGAAAACTTTGCAGATATTATGAAGGAACAAGGCGCATGTACACTTATTTATACTTAGATCCAGTAAAAATTCAAGCCTACCTAAACAAAAAGGTTCCCTAGTTCTACAAAGAAAACACTACCTGCCTCAAAAATATGCTCTTGTTTAAAATGTACCTAGGTTTGAGAAAACGACACTAACAGCTTTTTGTATCTAATAACTTTTTGAAAATCTACCTGCTAACTAACTGATATACAAATACTAACACATATGTAGCAGTAGGGTACTTAAGCATTAAATGGATATATTTACTTGAATGCTTATAACTTTTGTATTAGTTCATCGATTTTGTTCACTGATAGCTTGTTTTTTTTTTTGTAATAAAACAGAGCTTAGAGGGGGGGGGAAATATCTGCTAAAAAACAAAAAGTTTTCGAGATGCTTCCTCGCAAAGTACACATTTTTTTATATTTTTACAGAAAAAATTTAAAAAATCCGTAATGATTGTTCACTATGTTTGAATCTGCAGGACCTAGCAAAAAGTGTTGTATGTACTGATTATAGTAAATTTGATAAGCTTTCAAATTTTTCAAACCGTTTTCGAATAGCTCAATTTGTTCTTGAAATATACACGATTAAGTGGAGCCATCTTTTTTGTTTTTTGAAATAACGGTAAATCGTAAATATCTTAAAAACGGTACCATTCAAGTAAAAATAACTTTGATTTTCGGAATTAGGAGGTGATTTTACATAGGAATTTCACTATGGCGTCTCTGGTGCAGAAAAAAAGTTGGAATTTGTGATCCAGTGTAATTTTTAACAGAGGCGTTCGAACTTACTCAATTTTATTTTGATGTCTTAACATTTATATTTTTTCTTGTATTTTTAATCTCTTATCTGAGCATTATATTTTGTAAATTAAAAAAAAAAAAATTTCCAATATTTAATTTTTAAACTTTACCCCTAAGCAAATTTCTGCTATTTGGATGGCGACCATAAGGCGTGCCAAAGTTTTCTAAAAATTTTCCCTAACTTTATACTTAAGCCGGGTTTGCTGCCGGTCTTCTATTCCTTGCTGCCAGTCTTTTAATGAATTATTCCACTTATTATGCCTTTTGCTGCCAGGTTCTGCATCAAAAATTTTCTCCATGTGTAGATGATTTAATAAGTGCACATGTTTTAATAAAATCTATAGTGCAGTAGCTTAGTGCAGATTCTCTTCAGTTTGCTCTGGATGCTCATCACTATATATTCGGCTGGCGGTATGGCTATGAGCCACATAAATTATTTTATTTAACTACTAGCTGGTGCCCAGGACTTCGTATGCGTATACTTTCTGTTTTTTGCAGCTTGGTTAGCAAAGAATAAAATCCAACAAAAAGACTGGAGTTCAGCACTTAAGGGTACCATAATGTACTAACACATTTTTGTGGAAATATTCGTCGATACCTCCGAAACCGGTCGAGCTATCGAAATTTCAAGATA
The DNA here is from genome assembly GCA_964058755.1 of Campiglossa producta. Lineage (NCBI taxonomy): Eukaryota > Metazoa > Arthropoda > Insecta > Diptera > Tephritidae > Campiglossa > Campiglossa producta. The sequence goes on along the minus strand of CAXKVI010000003.1, from coordinate 88,197,563 downwards.
TCTCCCAAACCATTTCAGATATTTCAATGAATCACACTCACTGCACTCACTTACCCCTTTCGTTTGACACCCTTATTGTACTAAGACTTTTTTGGTCACCCCTGGTCCACATATTGGGCGATAACCCCTAAACCCGTTGAGATATCGCAAAAAATAATATCTTAAACTTTAAGTTGAGCATTTAGCAATCCAAGGATTCAATTCCATTCAGTACTTTTAGAGTGTTACGACCACAAACAGACAGACATACATGATCCAAATATTGGGCGATAACTCCAAACATCTTAAATTTTAAGTTGAGCGTCGAGCAATCCAACGAAAAAAGTTTCATTCAATTCCATTCATTACTTTCAGAGTGACACGGACAGACAGACAGACACACACAAATTTTTAAAATGGTTGATTTGGATTCTACTCGCTTAATAATGCTTGCCCCAATCAATATTTTGTTATATGTAGAGATGGCTGGCGGTATCGCCGTATAGAGCCACATAAATTATTTTATTTAACTCGCCGTATAGAGCCAAGTGAATTATTTGTTTAAAGGCCTGGCAGGATGCCATATAGCCACATTAAACAAGTTGTTTCTTTATTGACTTTACTTTCTTTTATACTAAATTCTTACACTAATACTTACAAATTATTTACGAACTAAAATGTATAATTCTAAAATATGCTAAGTCAGCATATGGTTGCAATAAATATATAATTATGACAGTCGTATTGACACACTGACGTTGTGACTCAGTTAAGCATTGCGACTGTCTTTGGCGGTGTCTTTGACCGTCCGCACAAATGTAACAAGATCCTCGCTATGTGCGGCATGTGCAGTCTTTGTATAAACTCCCGCTGAGTTCAATGTAACTAATTTGGGTAGAATGTTGTTTGTGTTCATTCATATTTGTTTATACATTATTTGTGAGCACATGACAATTAAAGTAAAAGGGCGGTGCATGGTAGAAGAATATAGAGGTAGTTCTACTTCTTCTTCTTGGTCGCCATTGCCCTCATTTGACATAAACCGTGTTAGTGACGTTTCCTTTTGAAAATGAGCTACCGTATTTTCATACCAAAAAAGAACCGATTTAAACTTCAAACGGAACAAATTTTGAAGTTTATTGAAATAATTTACTAAATTTCACAATGTAGTGTGTATCTAGAAAAAATATTTTTCTAAAATAAAGCGAAGGTAAGTAAAATACAAGTCTAGTTTTAGCATTTTGGCACAGATACTAATAACGCATTTATTTATTTTCATACATAGATGAGCTGCATATTTAGAAGCTGCAAAATTTCAAGGTTTAGAGCGAGATCCTAGATCCTAAAAGCGTCACTTATTTTATAATGGATGAAACAATACCGATCGATAGTCTTCCCCGAATCTAGAAAGAATGTAAGCTGTACCTATGACAAGGGCCTAGGAATCGGGGGTCAAAGTCGCCAAAAAATGACCCTAACTTCCCATATTTGACGTAGATTACTACCCCGCGTCAGTATACTTGATATATCAAGTGTTGTTAGACCCGTACCAGTGACAAGGCTCCAGCCAGACACCCACAGTTCGCGGGTTTTCCTATGGAAATTTATCCTGTTTGACCAATTTAACGTATTTGGGCCACTTTGGCTGCTTTTAACTACCCAATATTTTCCCATTTTTTGTAGAATACTACCCTCAAGTAGTATCAGGCATTTTTAGACTTCGTCCTATGGCAAATACTTCAGCCAGACACCTCAAAACTCGGGAAATTTCACTACTTTTCACTGCGCTTTCACATGTTTAAGCGGGTTTGACAAATTTTGGCTACTTTTAAATAGCAGATCTTCACACATGTGTCGTAAAATGCTATCCTTAAGTAGAATCAAGCATTTCTAGACATCATCCCATGGCAAAAACTTCAGCCAGACACCTCAAGGTTCCGGAACTTTTATTTTCCTATTAATTTGCTTTCTCTTGTTTGTCCCACTTTTACTGTTTAAATGACAGATCTTTTCACATGTTTCGTAGGACACTACGCTTAAGTAATTTCACTCATTTCTAGACTTCGTCCCATGGCAAAAACTTCAGCCAGACACCTCAAAGCTCGGGATTTTCACTAATCTAAAAAAATTAAAAAAAATGACAACATAAATACTAAAAAATGTATTTTAAGTGTTGTTATTTGGTGCTTTTGCTGATGGTAAGTTATATCCGAACTTTTTTGTTTACAGGTGTAAGAATAATTCCATAGGGCCGGTTTCACAATCTACCCTTAACGCAAACTAGGATTTAATTGACGTATTTTTTACGGTTACTGTCAAATTAATCGCAATTAGCATTAACCGGCATTGGCATTTCCAAAACGGTCCTTATTCTCTCAACACTTAAATCGAAAGGTTTTGTCGCATTAGTACGACGTAAAAGGTTTTTAAAACGTTATTTTTAGGTAAATATGGTTTCAAATGCGCATTTTTGAAGCAGAGATATTTTTTGAACCATTTACAAATTTTAAAGCAGCTTTATGGATCCTATTTTGTAAGTATTTTTACTTTATAAACCACGTTTTTTTCCTTTATAAAAATCCCCAAAATTTAAAAAAAAATACCAAAAAAATTTTGTGTTGAGGTGGCAGAGCTCTGTGATCAACTGGCAAAAGATACGATCACTAATAAACTTCTTTTCACAACTATTTTTTTTTTTTAAACTAACTTAAACTCAATAAAACACGCAAACGAATTCCGTAGCTTTTCCACGAACTATGCAAAGCAATGTAAACAAGAAAACAAAAATGTGATAGTTTGAGAAATCGAAAACTAACTGTGCATGAAAGAACAGTTAGCCACAGCTGTCAGTTCAACCATAGATTATTGAATCATGTACCAGAAGAATGCGGCTTGAGGTAAACCGGCGTTGCCAACTATCGAAAATTATAGTATTTTTTCTTATGAGCTGAGTATCCCTGCAAAAATCGTTGGATTATGTGTTCCAATTTTTTGATATTGGAGTACTCCAATAGTAATCCTTTGTATACCTCATCGGACCACCTTCAGCTTTTTGAAAGCTGATCATTGCCCTTGCCTTATCGACGAAAATCACGACAATATCACTCTGACAGTATATACTCCAAGGAGTAACACCATTGGAGTACATTGCAAAGTACTCTGACAGTAAGTACCCCATGGAGTAGCAGAAACAAAACGAAGGTTGGATTAGGTGGTCCAGTCCTAGGACATCGCAATGTTAAGGCATAATTAGTTATCGTTAACGCTAACGCCATGCCCATAACGCTGATCAGCTGTTCCAACCAAACTTATGGAAATCAATGTAAACGATTAGTGCTGCCATAACATAACGCGTGTACATTGATTTCCAATGGCTGGTTGGAACAGCTGATTAGCGTTATGGGTATGGCGTTAGCGATAAGGGGAACTAATTCTGCCTTTAATTGGAGCACAATTTTTATATGAAAAAGGATTACATTTGATGCTCCAATTGCAGTGCTCTTTGGATAAGAAATAGAGTACTTTCGATTTTTGCAGGGTATTGGCTCAAGAAAATTTGACGTATGAAAATATATGACCATTTCTTGAGCGTTTTTTTTATATGGAGTTTGACATTTTTTGGCAGGTGAGTAGCCCCCTTTAGCAGTTATTAGCAATACTTAGCATATACCTGGTTTATACATCTAAAAACACGGTTCTGAAGAAAAACGCATTTACTGAGGATATAAATTTGTCAGGTGTTTATACGAACGCACCTAAATCAACGCAACAAAATCGTCTTGAACTGACAGTTCGCACCAGTGAATGTGAAATGAAGAAAAAGCTGAGTTTTAAAGCGCTTTGAACAAAATTTGTGTTTATATGATCCTTCAAACCGTCTGAAGATAATAAGGACCGATTTGAAAATGAGTGCACGCCAACACGTTTCGTTTGGTAGTAGACTGCCGGTGTTTGTATGCGGAACAACAGATACGACGGATACGTTAAAATAGGATTTGCTTTAAGCGGGCTACCATTGTGTATCAATACCAAGTGTAAACTCTTCTGCATAGACGTCAAAATTCCAAAATGAGTTTAACACCTGTTTGAGATTGTGGTTAATAACAAGTGTGATATCATAGACATAGTCGTGAAAACTTCAAAGTGAGTTTAGTCACCTGTTTTTAATTTCCTTTTTTGTCTCACTTCTTTCCATCTTCCCATCTCTTTCTACCATTATGTAAAAGATAGGAGCGGTCTCCTCCATGTTGATGTGTGGATGCAGGATATAAACAAACCGACATTTTAATGTGTGTTGTCAAAAGAAGAGTTCACACTTGGTATTGATACACAATGCGGGCTACTCACCTGCCAAGAAATGTCAAACTCCATATAAAAAACGCTCAAGAAATGGTCAAGAACTGTTTTCACACGTCAAATTTTCTTGAGCCAATACTCAGCTCATAAGAAAAAAATACTACAATTTTCAATGGTTGGCAACGCTGGTTTACCTCAAGAAATAAATATGCTCGTATATATTTCTTGAGGTAAATGTGCAGATTCACGGCAAAGGTGAGTATATACTTCGGTACACATGTTTTATACTTTTTTATAATAGTAATCTGCCATAAAATGTAAAATGCCGTAAACGTGAAAATTTCTTGACCAGGCATAAGAAATATATTCTAGTTTTTTTCTTGAGGCATTTCTTGGCAGGTGGATAGCCCGCTTTAAAAATGACCGTACTGAAGGTGGCGCATACTTGGCAGTGCTTATGTTGAATTTTCAACTTTTTTTAATGCAGATATCTGCAAACCACTGCTAAAAAGGAAAAACATTGTTGTTTTTGTATTATACCTAGGGTTGCCAGATTCTGAAGTGGAAAAAGAAGGACATTTTTATTTCGATGGAAAAAAAGAAGGACAAACGTAAAAAAGGACGGTTTTTTTGTGAACAATCTATTGTTTTGAAGTAACAAAAATCGAACTTTAAAAGAAAAATGATGTCTAAGTTTAGCGAGATTAATAAAACACGACTTTTCTTTTCGATCACCAGATTTATTCTTCTTCTTCCGGAAGTCAGCATTGTCAACCTCAACAACCAAAACCACAGTGCTCCCAAACATTCGAAATAAGGGCAGGACAATAGTGTAGCAGCACAGGGTTGCTCCAATGTATACAATAATAATTTTAAACTTATTCAACTACGCTACATTTTAGTTTAAAATTTGGCCGACCTGACACTTGATCGACCTCAATCAATTACAACAAAATGACTTAAACTAACACATTCCTAACCTAATGGATCCTCAACACCATTGTTAGGTAAAGTATCCCCAACATCTATATGATTCATCGTCACTTACATTTAACTCGTTATTACATAGATTTTCATTTATAAGATCTGTATCTGTGTCACCAACATCTATATATAATTCATCATCACCTACATTTAACTCATTATTACATAGATCTTTATTAATAATATCTGCATCTGTATTGGGTACGTTAGATTAGAGCTGCAAAACTATCGATAGTGGCGCCATTCAATATTTTCGATAGTTGCAAAAATACTGTCGATAGTTCTAAACTATCGTATACTATCGTAATTTAAGTTTGGAGGAAATTCAACTCCGATCATATCCATACATAATTTACATGTACATGTGCCAAAAAAAGTAAAAAATTACAAATATTGCAATTTGAGCGTTAATTTCTAAATAAGTACGATCACAGTGTCACTTAATATTATACGCATCACAAATTTTCAATGCACTGACACTATCGAAACTATCGACTATCGCAAAAACAAAATCGATACATCGCCAAAAAAAAAACTATCGATACTATCGAAAATACCATCGATAGTTTTGCAGCTATACGTTAGATTTCAACATCCATCGACGCATCCGATTGGCTTCAACGACCCCATCATACGGCAACTGAGTTAGCTGACAGTTCTCGATGTCTCGTATTACATATCTATCGTTCCCTAAAATCTTATAAACAACATGGGGTCCTTTGTATTTAGGGTTGAATTTCTTGTTCGTTCCTACAACAAAATCACCCACATCATATAGTTACGCAGGCTTGCTATGCTTCAAGTAATAATTCAAATTATAATTTTGCTTTCGCGCCGTCTTCTCTTTTTAATATCAAGTCTCGATTAGCCTCCAGATACTCGGACAGGTCGTCTATCTCCTCCAGTGTTGCCGTTGGGAACCCTAAAGGGTAAATTTGACCCTTTTTTAGAGCCAGGACCCCGGAACCTACTTTTTCAAAAAAGTACCATTTTTGAACCTTTCTTAATTTTTTCGCCCTTTCTCATACACTTTGTATGGAAAAAATAGCATTTTTTTCAAAGTGAATTTTCTTTTAATTTTTGAAACTTTTTCCAAAATATTTTTACATACTCTTAAAGTTAAAGATTCCAAAATGCTAAGCTATGTGCGATTATCTTAACTATTAAAATAATTACAGCCATTTAAAATTGACTAGATTTTATACGTGTTACTGTGTATGTGTGTGCATTAGTACAAAACTCAGTTTTTTTAAATGGCTGTAATTATTTTAATAGTGTGGCGAATGTTCTCAAGAATCGCTCATCTCCCAACTCGAGCGTATTTCCACCACTAGCGTCACTACCCCAACCACAGTTGTTTAGGTACATGACGCGAGAGCGAGAGAGTGCGAATGTGACACAAAGAGGAGATGACGATAGATAAATGCTTCGAGAGCACTGTTGCGCGAATAGCCCAGAGGTGTGTAGACGTTTCTAGGTTATGAAGCTGCTGTCTGCTAGGGTATATAAACCGCGCCAAGACAACGCACTTCAATCAGTTTATTTTGAAGTGTTGTACAGTGAAGTACTGAACAGTGAATTAACCCGCGATATTGTACTACGGTTTTTAGTAGTGAATAAAGCGTACTGCTTATCAAACAGAATCGGAGTGTTTTATTTAACGTACAGTGATCGAACTCAGGGAAAATAATCAAGGAATCATCGAATTCGTCACAATTGGTGTCAGAAGCGGTATTGTTAAATAAACAAGGACATTGCAAGGATAACAAGGACATTGCAAGGATAGCAAGGACATTGTAAGGATAGCAAGGACATGGCAAAGTTGAGTGAATTGAGGATCCAGCAACTCAAAAATGAGTTGGAACGGCGTGGACTGACAACAGCAGGCAATAAAGCAGAGCTTCAATCACGTTTGCGAGAGGCTATGGAAACGGAAGGAATCAACGTTGACGATCATGTTTTTCAGCATTCGGAAGAGGGAGCGACCAAAATTGAAGAGCAGAAGGATACTCCGAATTCAGTGGAAAATGTGGACACAAACTCGTTATTGGCTCAGATGTCGACGAATATAACATCAAAGTTGGAACAACAAGAGACACGCTTGGCATCTCAGTGGGAAGAAACGAAGACGCACATGGCATCTCAAATATTGCAGTTGTCTACACAGCTGGAGGAGCAGGAAGCACGTATGTCCTCAAAACTAGAGGCGGGCATGGACGAGAAACTAATGCAGCTTGAGGAGAAAGTCGAAGCCGGGGTGGATGCGTTAAGAAGTCGTATCCAGGAGTTGCAACTGAATCGTCCAAGTGTTTCCACAAGCGTACCCAAGGTAAAACCCCCATCATTTGACGGTTCTGTTCCTTTCCAGGTATTTAAGTTACAATTTGTGAAGACAGCAGCTGTGAACAACTGGGGCGCTGAAGATAAAGTCGCTGCACTCTTCGTAGCATTGAAAGGACCGACAGCCGAAATCTTACAGACTATTCCTGATGGCGAACGAAACAACTATGAAGCATTGATGGGTGCTGTGGAGAGACGTTATGGTACCGAGCATCGGAAGCAGATTTACCAAATAGAGCTACAAAATCGATGCCAGAAGCCCAATGAGACCTTACAAGAATTTGCAACGGACATCGAGAGGTTAGCGCATCTAGCAAACGGAGACGCACCAGTGGAATACATCGAGAGGGTGAAAATCCAAAGTTTCATAAATGGAATACGTGACGTGGAGACGAAGCGCGCCACATATGCAAATCCAAAGAGATCATTCGCGGAGACAGTATCACATGCTCTAACTCAAGAAACCGCATCTCTTTTGAGCAAACCATTGTACAAAGCTCACCGTGTGGAAGTGCAGACGCCAGACTTGGTCAACAAAATCGACAAAATTTTGGAAGCATTGAATGGGAGACGGACGTAAGCGCAAGGCTGAAGGAGATGAGCAAGTCTCCAATGTCACCGTATTGCATAATTTTATAGTGGCAGATATTGTTGATGAGATGATTGGTGTGGATTTCTTAAGCAACGAAGGCATCAAGATCGACCTGCAAAACAGGACTATGAGCTATAAGAACATGGATGTGCCACTCAATTTTGGCTACGAGAACAAGTACATCAGTAAGCGGGTACTCGTGGAAGATAGTCAACAAATTCCACCGAAGTCGGAGGCAGTCGTTTGGGCAAGGATTGATGGAGATTATGGGACAAACAAATTGTGGGTTGTCGAGGCAGCAAACAAATCAAAGACGGATATACTAGTAGGAAAAACACTGGCTATGACAAAACATGATGGACGTATACCGGTAAGAGTACTAAATGAGTTTCGATCGCCGATCAAGCTTTCCAAAGGAGCTATATTGGGACAATGTCAGGAGGTGAAGGTGATTATAAATTGTGAACAGCTCCAGGAAAATGTCTCTACCAGCAACATTAATCTATCAGATGATATCACGGCGTGGACGCAAGATCTCGAAGAAGACCACCAGAATAAGGCAAAACAACTTCTACTAAAGCACTCTACCATATTTGACAAGGATGGCTTCAAACCAGGTCGGACCAATGTAGTGAAGCATCACATTGATACCGGTGACGCGGGACCAATCCAAGCTCCTCGCAGTGTTCCATTTGCCAAACGCCAAGTGGTAAGAGAAATTATACAAGAAATGAGTGACAGCGGCGTGATCGAGCCATCAGCTAGTCCATGGAGCTCACCGGTAGTGCTAGTGAAGCAAAAGGATGGAAAAATGCGGTTCTGTGTGGACTACCGGAAGTTGAATGACGTAACGAAAAAGGACAGCTATCCATTACCCAGAATTGACGATACTCTGGAGTTACTATCTGGTACGAAATGGTTCTCTACACTGGACTTGAAAAGCGGCTATTGGCAAGTGGAGGTTAAAGATGAGGATAAGGAAAAGACAGCCTTCAGCGTTGGAGAGGGGCTGTGGCAATTTACGGTAATGCCCTTTGGACTATGTAACGCTCCAGCTACTTTTGAGAGACTCATGGATCAAGTATTGAAAGGGCTACATTGGAAAACATGTTTGGTGTACCTGGACGACATCATCGTGTTGGGAAAAAGCTTTGAGGAACACCTTAAAAACCTGGAGGAAGTTTTCCAAAGGATATCTGGTGCCTGCCTGAAATTGTGTCCCAAAAAGTGTGCATTGTTCAGGAAGGAAGTAAGTTATTTAGGTCACAAGGTAACTACGGAGGGCATCTGCACTGCTAAAGAAAAGATTGAAGCTGTGAAGGATTGGCCAAGACCGAACACTTTACATGAGTTACGAAGTTTGCTTGGACTGTGCACGTATTATCGCCGATTTGTACCAAATTTCTCCAGCGTAGCCAGTAGCCTTCATGAGTTGACCAGGAAGAATATGTCATTTGATTGGAAGAAGAAACATGAAGTGGCTTTCCAAACCTTGAAGGAACGGCTGTGCACTGCCCCAATGTTAACGTATCCAATTCCAGGCGCAACATTTATTTTGGATACAGACGCGAGCGGTTATGCGATTGGAGGAGTTTTGTCACAGATTGTCGATGGGCAGCAGAAGGTAGTGGCATACTATAGCCGCACAATTGGAAAGCCCGAAAGGAACTATTGTGTAACACGAAGAGAACTACTGGCATTGGTGGAGTGCATCAAACATTCCACGTCAGGACAGACCATGCAGCGTTGAAATGGCTCTTGCAGTTCCGTAATCCGGAAGGTCAATTGGCACGGTGGATAGAGCGACTACAAAGTTATGACTTTTCCATAGAGCATCGCAAAGGCAGCAACCACGGTAATGCTGATGCAATGTCCCGGCGACCATGTAACCTAGAATGCAAGCATTGTTCGAAAGCTGAGGCCAAGGAAGACGTTATAGATGTGCGGCTGATGACTATAACATCTACGGACGAATGGAACATGGATCAACTAAGGAAGCATCTGCTAGAGGGCCCCGATCTGGTACGTGTGATGCAAGGAAACGAGCAAAACGAACGACCAACAAGAGAGGAGATGTCAGTAGAGAGTCCTGTTGCCAAGTCATATTGGGTACAGTGGAACAATCTGAAATTGGTATCCGGTTGCTTACATAGAGTATGGGAAAGCGAAGATGGTCAATGCGCTCGGAAGCTGGTAGTTGTCCCAAGGAAGAAGATCTCTGATGTTTTGAATGAGCTACATAATGGTCCAAGTGGAGGTCATCTCGGAGTCACGAAAACGTTCGAGAAAGTCAAGCAGAGATTCTATTGGAGTGGATTGCCAACTGTGAGGTGTGCATCAAAGCAAAGGCTCCGAAGTCGAGAAGCCATGGACAGATGGAGCAGTACAATACAGGTGCACCGTTTGAGAGGATTGCCATGGATGTAGCTGGTCCATTTCCTACTAGCAAACTCGGGAACAAGTACGTATTAGTTGTTGTGGACTATTTCAGCAAATGGCCAGAAGTTTACCCGATTCCAAATCAAGAGGCAGAAACCATTGCAGAGGTGTTCACTAACAATTGGATAGCGAGGTTTGGTGTACCGATGGAGTTACATTCTGACCAAGGCAGGAATTTCGAATCAGTCGTATTCCAAGAAATGTGCAAGACATAGGGTATTCGGAAAACTCGAACAACTGCACTGCATCCTCAATCAGATGGCATGGTGGAACGTTTCAATCGAACCTTAGAAGAGCACATGAGGAAAGCAGTGGATAAGTTCCAGAAAGATTGGGACACGCACATCTCCTTGTTCCTGTTGGCATATCGCTCGGCAATACATGAAACAACGGGTCAGACTCCGGCAAAAGTAATTTTTGGGAATGATCTTCGGTTGCCAGCTGACTTGAAGTTTGGAATAAATGCTGATGAAGGAATAAATGCCAGGAAATCCACTAGCATCTTGGAAGAAGAAATGAGAGAAATACACGAAGTCGTAAGACAACGGACGGAGATCATGAGTGATAAGATGAAAGCCAGATACGACAAAGCAATCAACTCGGAAGGTTTTAAAGAAGGAGATTTAGTGCTGTTATACAACCCACAACGAAAGAAAGGTTTGTCCCCAAAACTGCAATGTAACTGGGAAGGCCCATATAAAGTAACAAAGCGGATAAATGATGTTGTCTACCGCATACAAACTGTTGGAAGACCACGAAACAAAATGAAGGTGGTTCACCTGGAGAGGCTAGCAACGTTTGGATTGGGAAATGTGTCTGATCGGGACGATCAGACTTAGGTGGAGGGCAGTGTGGCGAATGTTCTCAAGAATCGCTCATCTCCCAACTCTAGCGTATTTCCACCACTAGCGTCACTACCCCAACCACAGTTGTTTAGGTACATGACGCGAGAGCGAGAGAGTGCGAATGTGACACAAAGAGGAGATGACGATAGATAAATGTTTCGAGAGCACTGTTGCGCGAATAGCCCAGAAATGTGTAGACGTTTCTAGGTTATGAAGCTGCTGTCTGCTAGGGTATATAAACCGCGCCAACCCAACGCACTTCAATCAGTTTAGTGTGACGAATTCGATGATTCCTTGATTATTTTCCCTGAGTTCGATCACTGTACGTTAAATAAAACACTCCGATTCTGCTTAATAAATAGTACGCTTTATTTACTACTAAAAACCGTAGTACAATATCGCGGGTTAACTCACTGTTCAGTACTTCACTGTACAACACTTTAAAATAAACTGATTGATTTGCGTTGTCTTTGCGCGGTTTATATACCCTAGCAGACAGCAGCTTCACAACCTAGAAATGTCTACACCTTTCTGGTTTATTCGTGCAACAGTGTTCTCGAAGCGTTTATCTATCGTCATCTCCTCTTTGTGCCACATTCGTAAACACGCGAGCTGCCTCTCCCTCTGTCGCTCTCACGTCATGTATGTAAACAGCTGTAGTTGTGGTAGTGACGCTAGTGGTGGAAGATGAGCGATTCTTGATAACATTCGCCACACTGCCCTCCACCTAAGTCTGATCGTCCCGATCAGACACATTTCCCGATCCGAACGTTGCTAGTCTCTCCAGGGGAACCACTTTCATTTGGTTCCGTAGCATGCGGTAAACAACGTCGTTGATCCGTTTCACAACTCTGTATGGTCCTTCCCAGTTGCACTGAGCTTTGGGAGACACACTTTTCCTCCGTTGTGGCCTGTTAAGGAATACTAAATCTCCTTCCAGAAACCCTTCTGTTTCCATTGCTTTGTCGTACCTGGTTTTCATGTTTTTGCTTATAGTTCTGGGGAATGGACCAGCTTCATCCAAGGCAATCCTCTCAACCGGTGCATCTGAGTTGCACTGCCTCCTTCGACCATGACTCGTGGACCTCAGCACCTTTGCTCTGATGCACTCATCGCATTTGGCAATCCACTCCTTTACCGACTGACCGTAACCAACCCAATAAAATGTCTGCTTAATCCTCTCCAAGGTCTTCTTGACTCCTAGATGACCTCCACTTGGATCGTTATGCAGTTCCCTGAGAACATCAGACACCCGCTTCCTTGGAACAACTATAAGCTTCCGAGCGCATTGACCATCCTCACTCTCCCATATTCGATGCAAACAACCGGATACCATTCGTAAACTGTTCCATTGTGCCCAATATGACTTGGCAACTGGACTCGCCGCTGACATTTCTTTTCTTGCTGGTCGTTTGTTTCGCTCGAGCCCTCGGATCACACATGCCAGATCTGAATCTTCCTGTTGACTTCTCCAAATATTCTCAAGTAGGCATTTGTCTATCGAAGCCATTGGTCGAGGAGGTACCTTTGAATTTCGAGTTTCCTTGTGCTTCATCTCTAATGAAACTCCTTTGGTGTAATACCCAATGTTGTGTCCAAAGATCAGAGGTACTTCTTGACCATTGTATCTCATAACTCTATTTCTCAGGTTCATGTGAATGTCTCTCACAGCCAAGAAGTCGACGCCAATGATGACTTCGTCCACAATATCTGCCACTAAGAAGTTGTGGTATGTAGTCGCATTCCCAATCGCAACCTTGCACCGCACTTCTCCATGAACCAGCTTACTTTCACCAGTTACTGTCCGCAACTTTGCATCCTGCAATGGTCGTACTCTCTTTTGGACCAAGTCACTTCTAATGATAGAATGAGATGCGCCAGTATCCACAGTGAATAACCGCTCTTTTCCGTCCAATAAACCTCTAACAGTAACAGTACTTGCTTTCCCTCCGACCTGCGACACAGAAACTATAGGGCATTCATCTTGGTCATCTCCTCCAGCGTTACCCTTACGTCCACAAGCATTGCCAAAGTCTCTGGAGCCGATGTTGCAATGACGCACCATATGGCCAGATTTTCCGCACTTGAAGCATTTAATGGCTGCTTCATTTTTCCGTTGCTTTCCGTTCAATGCTTCTAGGATTGCGTCCACCCACTCTGGTCGTTCTACTTCCACATTGTGAACCTTCTTATCTGGTTTACATAAAAGCGAGGCTGTCTCTTGTAATAAAGCGTGTGATACCGTCTCTGCGAATGTACTTTTGGGGTTTGCATATGCGGCTCGCTTCGTGTCTACATCCATTATTCCATTTATGAATCTTTGGATCTTTACCCTCTCGATGTATTCTACAGGTGCATCCGCGTTTGCTAGGTGCGCTAACCTCTCGATGTCCGATGCAAATTCTTGTAAGGTCTCATTGGGCTTCTGGCAGCGATTTTGTAGCTCTATTTGATAAATCTGCTTCCGATGCTCGCTACCATAACGTCTTTCAACGGCTCCCATCAACGCTTCATAGTTGTTTCTTTCAGCGTCCGGAATAGTCTGTAAGATTTCGGCTGCAGGTCCTTTCAATGACACAAATAAAGCAGCGACTTTGTCCTCAGCGCCCCAGTTGTTCACAGCTGCTGTCTTCTCAAATTGTAGCTTAAATACCTGGAAAGGAACAGAACCGTCAAAGGATGGGGTTTTTACCTTGGGTGTGGTTGTTGAAACAGATGGACGATTCAGCTACAACTCTTGGATGCGTCCTCTCAGCGCATTGACTTCAGCGTCCATTTTATCTTGGAGCTCTGCAATCTTTGCATCTTGGGCTTCCAACTGCGAAGTGATAAATGACCGCTGTTCCTCCATTTGAGCGGATATCTGTGATGACACCTGTTCCAGTCTAGTTGTCATGCAAGTTTTCTGTTCTTCCAACTGAGACGCCATGTGTGTCTTCTGTTCCTCCAACTTTGATGCCATGTGTGTCTTCTGTTCTTCCAACTGAGATGACATGCTTGATGTTATGTTGTTTGACATCTGAGCCAAGGCAGCCAATAAAGAGTTTGTGTCCACATTTACCACTGAATCCGTAGAGTCATTTTGCTCTTCTATTTTCGTCGCTCCCTCTTCCGAAAGTTGAAAAACATGATTGTCAACGTTGATTCTTTCCGCTTCCATAGCCTCGCGTAGACGTGATTGTAGCTCTGGCTTATTGCCTGTTGTTACCAATCCACGTTTCTCCAACTCGTTTTTGAGTTGCTGGATCTTCAATTCATTAAACTTTGCCATATCCTTGTTACCTTTAAAATGTCCTTGTTATCCTTTTCAATGTCCGTGTTATCCTTTTCAATGTCCTTGTTATCCTTTTCAAGGTCCTTGTTATCCTTTTCAATGTCCTTGTATTTATTTAACAATACCGCTTCTGACACCAATTGTGACGAATTCGATGATTCCTTGATTATTTTCCCTGAGTTCGATCACTGTACGTTAAATAAAACACTCCGATTCTGCTTAATAAATAGTACGCTTTATTTACTACTAAAAACCGTAGTACAATATCGCGGGTTAACTCACTGTTCAGTACTTCACTGTACAACACTTTAAAATAAACTGATTGATTTGCGTTGTCTTTGCGCGGTTTATATACCCTAGCAGACAGCAGCTTCACAACCTAGAAATGTCTACACCTTTCTGGTTTATTCGTGCAACAGTGTTCTCGAAGCGTTTATCTATCGTCATCTCCTCTTTGTGCCACATTCGTAAACACGCGAGCTGCCTCTCCCTCTGTCGCTCTCACGTCATGTATGTAAACAGCTGTAGTTGTGGTAGTGACGCTAGTGGTGGAAGATGAGCGATTCTTGATAACATTCGCCACAATAGTTAAGATATTCGCACATGGCTTAGCATTTTGGAAGCTCCAAAGCTTCAACTTTAAGAGTATGTAAAAATAGTTTCAAAAATTAAAAGAAAATTCACTTTGAAAAAAAAAAAATGCTATTTTCCCCAATACAAAATGTATGGGAAAGGGCGAACAAAAATAGACACCCCTAAGGGTTAAGTTAGAGCGCTAATTTTTTGCAAGTCTTTTTTCTCATCAATACCTAACTTTTTAAGGGGTAAGACCAAGTCGACATTTTTTTTGAATCACCCTAATGTGTATATCGTTACCTTAATTCACAAAGGCCCTAATTGACACATTTTTCGAAAATGACTTTTTTACATATTTAAGTATAATATAGTTAAATACACACTCACATCAAATTTCAAGGA
Source organism: Campiglossa producta (assembly GCA_964058755.1). Lineage (NCBI taxonomy): Eukaryota > Metazoa > Arthropoda > Insecta > Diptera > Tephritidae > Campiglossa > Campiglossa producta. The sequence continues at coordinate 88,181,836 of CAXKVI010000003.1, read as the reverse complement.
GTTACTAACAGTAATAACGGAGATATTCCAAATTTACAAAGCTATATGTACATGCGTTCAATGTAAAAAAATTTTTGTTTTTTGCTTCTCCTGTAAAATTTATTTTATGTCAGTTAGGGCCTTTGTGAATTAAGGTGACGATATGTACATACATATAGTTATATTTTCTTTTTAAACAATAACCATTCATTTAATAAAAACAAACATAAAACTCAAACCAACAAAGCATTAAATAAAATCAGTCCGTTGCCACGCCAAAAATAAAAAAGGACCAAAAATTAAAAAAAGGACCAAATCGATGAAAAAAGACCCAGTGGACTAAGCGTGATAAAAAGGATACGTCTTGGTATACTATAGCATTTTCAGGTCGAATGAAACTTTTTTCAAGTCAAATGAAACCTTTTTCAAATCAAATGAAACTTTTTTCAAATGAAGTGAAACTTTTTTCAAATGAAGTGAAACTTTTTTCAAACGAAGTGAAACTTTTTTCAAATGAAGTGAAACTTTTTTCAATGAAAGGGCCGCTACCCAGCGGCAACTAAGAACTGCCACCTCCTAAGCCAGGGTGTTACGCGACACCGTGCCCATTGGATTGGTTTGCAGCCAGGATGTCCAAAAACCGGCTGTATTTGAACGGCGCCTTCCTGACACCGGGCCACCTTAGGAAGTAACTATGGCATTACCGCGCCAAGGGGCTCTGACGCGGCGTACCAGATAAGTTCCCCACACATAATATGAGACTACCATGCCATGTCAGGGCGGTGGTCGTAAGAACAAGATGAGTCACAACAACAACAAAAACACAAACAAAAAGGAAGAGCTCCGAAAAACACACGCGGTGGAGGAAAGCGCATGACGCGTAGCCTGTCGTGTGGTCAGACGGATGAGCTATCGCCCGAAGAGCGGGCTCTATTCGAGGAGTTCGTCAGGGTCGATGAGGAGCCCTCTACAAGCCATGGACTACGCAGGCATCCCGCCATTAGTGCCGCAAAACGGGCAGAACAAGCTGATAGTGCGCGAGGGGGCCGACATGAAGGGAACGCACCTGTGGGGGCAACCCAAAGCAGAAGTGCAGTAAAATCAGCAAAAAACGGCACCGAGAGTGCGCACATTGTAAATGCATTGTTAACAACAACAACAACAACAAACACAACAACAGAGTGCGCACATGATTACGCCGAAGCCTATGTCCAACTCGCCCCCCAAAAGATCAAGCGGGGGAGTGGCAAAGCGAAAGTCTGACCAACTGGAGGCGCCAGAAGACTCCGGAGTAAACGAAGGAGAGAAGCAGGCGAGAAAAAGGTCACACCGCACGAACACAAGAGCAACAGCATTCGCGGGCGCTCTGAACTTGGTGAGATGGCCTCCGGGACAAGGCGCTCGTCCGATGATGGTATGGACCAAAATAGCTCAGAAAGACGCACGAACAAAGGCGATCAGCAGAAGGAAAAAATGGCACACCGCACGAACATAAAAGAAGCAGCAGTTGCGGACACACTGAACTCGGGGAAGAGCACTCCAGGGCGAGGCGCTCCTCCGACGATGGTTCGGACCAAAATAGCTTAGAAAGGGCCGCAGAATAGAAGATTCCGGGAAAATCCCACAAGAAGGAGTCAGGTCGCAGGAAGCTAACAAGGAGAGCCAAACCCTTAGCTACGCCACGAAGGGGTACCCCCGGAGGCCTGGATGATGCAAGAAGACGGGGCTTGAGCGGATCCGGGACAAGATGGTATCAGCGATACCTAGCACAAGGGTTAGAACCTGATAGGGCTCGGGCAAGAGCATTCCTCCATATGAAGGCGTACAGGGAAGGCGATGCAGCACGGAAAGCACAAACCGAACCCGAGAGAAAGCTCGGTCACAGGGCGCCGGTAAGGCATCAACAGCAACAGCAACTACCTGCACGCGGTTCTGGTCGCAGTAGCAGGCCAGAAAATAGTAGAAAAACCACGCTAGCTACAAAACCTCGCCGAAGAAGCACCAAACTCTAAAAGACAACGGGCACCATACTCAGAAGCCCCGTCAACTTCTGCCAGGACCAACACAACACGAGTGACGTCGGGCCAGGGGGTCCCGCTGGTGGGACAGGGGAGCAATGCTGCCTAGAAACCAACCGGCGGAATTCCTGAGCCAGGATGATCTCTCGAGGCTGGATGTTGTCCTGGAGGAGGTCGCGGAAAGCGGTTCGAGCGGCCCGTTGAACTTTAGTGGGGTGTACTTCCGGCCAGGGCTAATGCTGGTGGAATGCAGAGAGGAGAGCACGGTAGCGTGGCTGGAGAGGGCGGTTCCAAGGCTAAGGTAAAGTACTTGGCTGAGGTAAAGTACTTGGGAGTCACGTTCGACTCTAAGTTACTTTGGAATAAACACGTTGTGGATACAATATCAAAGGCCACCAGGGCTATAATGGTGTGCAGAAGACTAGTGGGTAAATCCTGGGGTTGTAATCCAGCAATACTGCGGTGGACGTACACCATGATAGTCCGACCTATCATAGTGTACGGTGCGGTAGCATGGGCTCCTAGATCAGCCCTAAGTACAGTGAGGAAGTCACTCGCTAAACTCCAGCGTCTGGCATGTGTATGCATTACGGGGGCTATGAGTACTTGCCCGACAGCGGCAATGGAGGTGCTGCTTGATCTGAGCTACTGCACATAGTAATTGAACAGGTAGCCAAACGAAACTTGCTGAATATGGCAAAAGAAGGCTTCGGGAAAGGAAAAGTCATCTCGTCCGCGGGGGCGGATAAGCTAAAAATACAGCTGCCCTTCTGCCAACTGTGCGCGGGAATAAACCTGCAACGCGGCTATACCAACGAGAACATCACTATATTAAATGACAGCCAGGCCGCATTCAAGGCGATATCATTCTGTGAGATAAAATCCTCACTGGTGCTGGAGTGCGTGCTGAGACTGGGCGAATTAGCGGAAAGAAATAACCTCAGACTAGCATGGGTTCCAGGCCATGCGGGCATAGAGGGCAATGAGCAAGCAGATCTACTAGCCAGAACAGCGGCAGCAACAAAGCCCATAGGCCCCGAACCTTTCCTGGCGATCGGCGAACACACGATAAAAGAAAAGCTCAGGAAAGAGGAGTCTGACATGAGAGAAGAACACTGGCGTCAAACGATCGGACTACGTCAGGCGAAAGCGCTGATGGGTGGGTATAAAAAAACGCGCTACGAAGAGATAATAAATCTCTCCAAGGCTCAAGGCCCACATGCATGGACTGGGCATCTCGTCCGGTAGCCTGTGTCGCTTCTGTGACTCGGAGGACGAAACAGCGGAGCACATTTTGTGCAAATGCGATGCAATCTCTAGAAGAAGGCATAAAATCCTCGGAGCCATGACTCTAGAATGTAGGCACATAAATAAACTAAAGCCGATACTAATTCTGAATTTTCTGAAAGAGATCGGCCTTGTAGATGTGCTATTAGCATATGAGGGCACAATAGATCTTATGGTCGCAGTGTACTACCTCAACTCTATTATTATTATTATTATTAACACATCCTTCGTCAAAATTAAAGACGGCATTTTGTTTTAAAAAATTTTGTAACGGTCTGGCAATTCGTGAAAATGATGGCACAAACCGCCGAAAATATTAAAATAAGTCTATGCATGAATGTAGCTCTTTTTGATTTCTAGGCACTGGATACGTCTTTATCGCAACTATATGGGACTCACTTAGTGATATTCCTCGGACGATACTGAATATCCTAGGTACTCAACCCTACTATACGCAAACTTGCATTTTTTTAGGTTAAGTTTCAGATTCCGCGTACTGATACGCTGAAGTACTTTCTGGACCAAGCTCTTGTGCTCATCATCCATGTATATAATGATCTTTCTATTATTCACCATGTCAAGGAATATTTCGTTTACAAATCTTTGAAACACGGCAGGAGCGTTTTTCAAACCAAACGGCATTTTCACATACTCATATTGCGCATTTGGCGTAACAAATGCGGTAAATGGTATCGATTCTGGCGATATATTAACCTGATGAAACCCACTTTTTAGATCGAGCAGGGTAAATATATTTTTTTCCAATTCTTTTTTCAGACTGGCTCTAGGTCAATAAATTAAACACGTTGTTGTTGTTGTTTTCCAATATATTTCGATTTCCAACGGAGATCGTCTTCTGGGACTACAATCACAAATAAATAAAATACTTTATTTTACACAGTTTATCACAGGTATTTATGTATGTATATGTATAAACATTTAAGCATAAACAAATTCGCATTTCTGCAAACAAACATACATTAGTTAAGATGTCAGTTGGAGAGCATCTAATCAGTTCGACGTGCTGTTTTGAACTGATTTTCGTGCGTCGAGTAAGTGGCGGTAGATATGTGCGACTGCTTCACAATCTTTCTTGTAGTTCAGTCTCTTGTTCTCGTCCGTGTCAATTATGTGGAGCATCTCCAAAGTGAATCGTTTGTTGTATTGTTTTTCTTGTTGTAGTATTCTCACCGCGTCAAAGTCTGGTTTATGTCCGCTCTCCGCACAGTGGGCCGCAAGTGCTGTTTTATGCGTGTTACTTGATTGTAAACATTTAATGTCTGATCGGTGCCCTGCTATTCGTGTTTTTAACTTATTTTTCGTTGTACCAACATATTCTTTCGTGCATTTGTTATCTCCGTCTCCTGCACATGGTATTTTGTATACGACATTATTTTTCTCTATAGTTTCCAACTTGCTTTTCATATTCTTGAAAAATATTTGGTTTGTGTACGCCGGTTTGTGTGCTATTCCGATTTTTTCTTTATCATAAATATTTGAGCACTGTAATCTTTCGGAAAAGCCAGGTATATATACAATAGATTTGTATGTGATCGGTTTTTTACCTTCGATGTTAGGTTTGGTACTGTTATGATACGTGTTCATCAACTTACGTATAACTCCTGACGGGAAATCGTTCATCTTTAAAATATACTCGATGCGTTATTTATTCTCCGAGTGAAAAATTGGATCGCTAGTATCTAATACCCGCCGGATAAAATTTTTCGCTGTGTTAAAAATCATATTCTTCGGATGTTTAGAAAAGTAATTTATAATACGTCCTGAAGACGTAGGTTTTTGGTACCAAAAATCAAAAGTTTATATTTTTTTCCTCTAAACAGTCCTCAATTAGCGGCAATGGATAGTTGTCTCTTACAGTAATTTTATTTAGGCCTCGATAATCAACACAGAGTCTCCCACCCCAATCCTTCTTTTCACTAAGACTATGGCTGATGCATAAGGAGAATTACTTGGCCTAACTATTCCCTCTTCTTGTAATTGATCAACTATTTCTTGAACCAGGGTTCGCTCTCGGAAAGATAATCTTCTAGGGGCACAATGGAACGGAACATCTGTGGTCAAATGTATTGTTGCGAATGTTCTCAATAATCTCTTATCTCCCTAGCGTACTTCCACGACTAGCGTCACAACTACAGCTGTTTAGGTACATGACGCGACATTGTAAAGGTAACAAGGACATGTCAAAGTTGAATGAGATCCAGCAGCTCAAAAATGAGTTGGAACGACGTGGATTGGCAACAACGGGCAATAAAGCAGAGCTACAATCACGGTTGCGAGAGGCTATGGAAGCAGAGGGAATCAGTGTTGACGATCATAGTTTTCAGCTTTCGGAAGAGGGAGCGACGAAAATAGAACAGCAAAAGGATTCGTCGGATTCAGTGGCAAATGTGAACACAAACTCTTTATTGGCTGCCTTGGCTCAGATGTCAAACAACATAACATCAAGCATGTCATCTTAGTTGGAACAACAAGAGACACGCATGACATCAAAGTTGGAGGAACAGAAGACACACATGACATCTGCTTTGGAAGAACAGGGGACATGCATGACATCTCAGATATCAGCTCAACTTGAGGAGCAGGAGGCTCAGCTATCTTCAAAAATAACATTACAGCTGGAGGAACAGGAAGAACGTATGTCATCACAGCTAAAAATACAGGACGAGAAAATAATGCAGCTTGAGGAGAAAGTCGAGGCCGAGGTGGATGCGTTAAGCAGTCGTATCCAGGAGTTGCAGCTGATTCGTACAAGTGTTTCAACAAGCGCACCCAAGGTAAAAACCCATCATTTGACGGTTCTGTTCCTTTCGAGGCACTTAAGCTACATTTTGAGAAGGCAGTAGCTGTGAACAACTGGGGCGCTGAGGACAAAGTCGCTGCTTTACTTTTTGTCATTGAAAGGACCTGCAGCCGAAATCTTACAGACTATTCCGGACGCTGAAAGAAACAACAGTATCACATGCTCTAACTCAAGAAACCGCATCTCTTTTGTGCCAACCATTGGAGTGTGGTTGCTAAGTGACCTTGCTCAATCCCGACTCTTGCGTCCTCGTTCGTGCACTCTGGGCAACGGGAGCTACCTAGGCTCGCGGCAGAAAGAGAGGGAGCTCCGGTGGGGCCACTCTGACATACTTGGTTTAAGGGCTCACCGAGGTTTTTGCGTAGCGTCTGTTCACCATGAGGTGCGGCTGCAAGCGGGCGTCTGTCTTGAAGCAAGCGGCTCGCTATATAAATGTGTAAATATTTCCCCGAAACGGGTTGTGCGCTGGGTTTGGGACCCGCCACTTAAAAAACTTAATTCCAATGAAAACAAATGCAAAGCCTCGGATGAGAACCCCCTTTAATGTTGACGACCCGGCAAAACGAATAAGGCATAATGATTTGGATATTAGGGCATGTACCGGGAATGTCCGGACCCTTTCAAGGGACGGTACCGCTGCCCGACTGGTTGATGTCCTCGTAGGCGCAAAGGCCGACATCACCGCCCTGCAAGAAATGCGATGGACGGGGCAAGGAAAGACGACCATCGGTCCTTGTGACGTATACTACAGTGGCCAGACACGCGGCTAAGCGCGTGGTGTAGGATTCGTGGTGGGAAAGAGACTTCGCCGCCAAGTATTAGCGTTCACTCCTGTGAACGAGCGTCTCGCTGCGATCCGCATCAAGGCGAGGTTTTTCAACATAACATTTATCTGCGCCTATGCGCCGACTGAGGAGACGGACGACGCAGAGAAGGACTCCTTCTACGATAAACTTGAACAGACTTATGATCGCTGCCCCAGCATGATATCAAAATCGTGCTCGGCGACTTTTATGCCAAGGCGGGCAAGGAAGGAGTCTTTAGTCCCACAGTTGGAAAATGCAGTCTCCACGATATAACATCCCCCAACGGCACTAGGTTGATTGACTTCGCCGCTGCTCGCAATATGGTCATCAGTAGTACCAGGTTCCAGCATAAGCGAATACACCAAGCCACATGGCTGTCCCCTGATCAAAGAACTAGAAACCAGATTGATGATGTCTTGATTGACGGCAGACATAGCTCCACCGTTCTGGACGTGCGTACACTGCGTGGTTCCAATATTGACTCTGACCATTATCTTGTCGCAGCCAAGATACGCACACGCCTCTGTGCAACGAAGAAAGTGCGCACAGTAACGGAAGCAAAGTTTGACGTCGAGAAGCTGCGCATGACACAGACAGCTGATAATTTCACAACTCGACTCTCACACCTGCTAGCAGAGGGCAATCCTCGACCTAACGATGTAACCGAGCAATGGAAGCATATCTCTCACTCACGTACCGCCGCTGAGGCCACTATAGGGTTCCAGCGAGCCCGCAAGAACAACTGGTACGATGAGGAATGCAAAACTGCCTCGAAAAAAAAGGACGCTGGCTACAAGGAGACGTTGCGAACGGGCGCAACCCACAGTGTATGGCAACAATATCGTGAGGCAAAGAAGGAAGAGAGACGCCTTTTCAGAAAAAAGAAAAGTGAGGCCGAAAGGCTTGAGTGTGAGGAGCTTGAGATGCTGGCTGACAGGAATGATGCCCGAAAATTCTATGAAAAGATCCGGCGGATGACGGAAGGTTTTAAGACCGGGGCAAGCTCTTGTAAGGACAATAATGGCGACCTGGTAACCGGCGTACAAAGTGTACTTAAATTATGGAGGGAGCACTTCTCCTCACTGCTAAATTGCGAGGGAGACGTCGAACCTGATACCCCAATCCCTGACGATGGAAAAGTCGTCCCACCACCTGACTATGATGAAGTGAGTATAGCTATATCCCGGCTCAAAAACAACAAAGCGCCTGGAAAAGACGGACTACCCGCCGAGCTGTTCAAACACGGAGGCGAAGAGCTGGTAAAATGCATGCATCAGCTCTTATGCAGAATATGGTCAGACGAATGCATGCCTCCGGATTGGAATTTAAGTGTGCTTTGCCCAATCCACAAGAAAGGCGATCCCGCTAACCGCACCAACTACTGCGGAATTAGTCTTCTTAATATCGCATATAAGGTTCTTTCTAGCGTGTTGTGTGAAAGGCTGAAGCCCATCGTAGACAAGCTGATTGGACCTTATCAGTGTAGCTTTAGACCTGGTAAGTCTACCATCGACCAGATTTTCACGATACGCCAAATCCAGGAGAAGACCCATGATAAGAGAATCGACACTCACCATCTCTTTGTCGATTTTAAAGCCGCTATTGACAGCGTAAAAAGGAGTTGCCTGTATGCCGCCATGTCTGAATTTGACTTCCCTGCAAAGCTTATACGGCTTTGCCAAATGACGTTGAGCAATACCAACAGCACCGTCAGAATCGGGAAGGACCTCTCTGAGCCATTTGAAACCAAACGAGGCTTCAGACAGGGCGATTCCCTTTCGTGCGATTTCTTCAATCTGATGCTGGAGAAGATAATTCGAGCAGCAGAGCTAAACCGCAATGGTACAATCTTTTACAAGAGCGTGCAATTGCTGGCGTATGCCGATGATATTGATATCATTGGCCTTAACAACCGCGCCTTAAGCGCTGCCTTCTCTGACGAAGTATTTGCTGTCATCAAAGAAAGAATCGGCGCACCTGCGCCTTGGCAGCCATGTCACTGTTGCTAGTTACAAATTTGAAACTGTGAGGGACTTCGTCTATTTGGGAACCAGTATCAACACCGAAAATAATATCAGTCTAGAGATCCAGCGGAGAATCACTTTTGCCAACAAGTGCTACTTTGGACTGAGTAGGCAATTGAGAAGTAAAGTCCTCTCTCGAAGAACAAAGATCACGCTCTATAAGTCTCTCATCATACCTGTCCTGATGTATGGTTCAGATTCATGGACAATGTCAAAAGAAGATGAGATGGCCCTTGGAGTATTTGAGAGAAAAGTTTTCCGGAAGATTTATGGTCCTTCCCGTGATACCAACGGCGAGTATCGAAGGAAATTTAACGATGAGCTGTACGAGCTCTACGCAGATCTGACCATATTCCAGCGAATTAAAGCCCAAAGACTCCGCTGGCTGGGCCATGTTATGCGAATGGACAAAGAAGCTCCAGCACAGAAGGTTTTCCTATCGTCGCCTGAATTCGGCAGCAGAGGAAGGGGGAGGTCTCGACTGAGATGGAAACAACAGGTGGAGGATGACTTGAAAAGGAATGACTGGCGTGCTTTGATACGAAACGGCCAAAATCGCTTAGGCGGTGAAGCGCCAATAAATGATGGTGATGATTGCTCTCCGTGTGGAAGTGGAGGCGCCAGACTTGGTCAAAAAAATTGACAAAATTTTGGAAGCATTGAATGGAGCAGAAAAGAAGGGCGATGGTGCGATTAAATGTTTCAAGTGCGGAAAGTCTGGACATATTGCTCGTTATTGCAACATCGGCTCCAGAGACTTCGACAACGCAGGTGGACGTAAGGGTAATGCTAGAGGGGATGAGCAAGATGAATGCCCCATAATTGAGTGGCTCAGTGCCATCCTTGCATGGAGAAGTGCGGTGCAAAGTTGCGATTGCGAATGTGACTACATACCACAAATTCTTAGTGGCAGATATTGTGGACGAAGTCATCATTGGCGTCGACTTCTTGGCTGTGAGAGTTATGAGATACAATGGCCAAGAAGTACCTCTGATTTTTGGACACAACATTAAGTATTACACCAAAGTTGTTTCATTAGAGGTGAAGCACAGGGACACTCGAAAGGCAAAGGTACCTTCTCGACCAATGGCTCCGATAGACAAATGCCTACTTGAGAATATTTGGAGAAGTCAAGAGGAAGATTCAGATCTGGCTTGTGTGATCCGAGGGCTTGAGCGAAACGAGTGAGCAGCAAGAAAAGAAATGTCAGTGAAGAGTCCAGTTTCCAAGTCATATTGGGCACAATGGAAAAGTTTACGATTGGCATCCGGTTGTTTGCATCGAATATGGGAGAGTGAGGATGGTCAGTGCGCTCGGAAGCTTATAGTTGTTCCAAGGAAGCGGGTGTCTGATGTTCTCAGGGAAATGCATAACGATCCAAGTGGAGGCCGTCTAGGAGTCAAGAAGACCTTGGAGAGGATGAAGCAGACATTTTATTGGGTTGGTTACGGTCAGTCGGTAAAGGAGTGGATTGCCAAATGCGATGAGTGCATCAGAGGAAAGGTGCTGAGGATCACGAGTTATGGTCGAAGGAGGCAGTGCAACTCAGATGCACCGGTTGAGAGGATTACCTTGGATGAAGCTGGTCCATTCCCCAGAACTATAGGCAAAAACATGAAAACCAGGTACGACAAAGCAATAGAATCGGAAGGTTTCCTGGAAGGAGGTTTAGTATTGTTCTACGGGCCACAACGGAGGAGAGTGTGTATCCAAAAGTTCAGTGCAACTGGGAAGGACCATACAGAGTTGTGAAACGGATGAACGACGTTGTTTACCGCATAAAAGCTGTTGGAATGCCACGGAATAAAATAAAGGTGGTTCCCCTGGAGAGGCTAGGAACGTTTGGATCGGGAAATGTGTCTGATCGGGACGATCAGGCTTAGGTGGAGGGCAGTGAGGCGAATGTTCTCAAGAATCGCTCATCTCCCAACACTAGCGTATTGCCACCACTAGCGTCACTACCACAACTACAGCTGTTTAGGTACATGACGCGAGAGCGAGAGAGGCAGCTGGCATATTTGCGAATGTGACACAAATAGGAGATGACGATAGATAAACGTTTCGAGATCACTGTTGCGCGAATAACCCAGAAATGTGTAGACAAATCAGTCATTACATCATCGCATTATTGTGACGAATTCGATGATTCCTCGATTATTTTCCATGAGTTCTATCACTGTACGTTAAATAAAACACTCAGATTCTGCTTAATAAGTAATACGCTTTATTCACTACTAAAGCGGGCTACCCACCTGCCAAGAAATACGTAAAAAAACGAGCATATAGTTCTTGCGCTTGGTCAAGAAGTTTTGACGTTTACCAAATTTTCCATTTTTTTGCAAATTAGGTAGGTAGAAGTGGCTGCCGCAAAGGCACACCTAGGCCAGTAATAAAAGGCCCGTTGTGATACCACCAAACACTAGGAAAGTCAGTCCCGGGGCCCGGCCATATGGAAAATCCCAGTGCTGTTGGGACTCTCCATATAGCCGAAACCCGGGACTGACACTCCTAACCGACACCGCTACCCCTCCTCGAACCATTTTGATAACTTGATGAAGGCCATCAAGTCCTTTATGTCTAGCTCCGCGACCTGGCTTAAGCTAACCAGGAAGGGAACTCCCAGAGAGCGCCTTCTCGCTCCGCTTAAGGCCGGGCAGTTGCAGATGAGGTGCTCCACCGTTTCCTCTTCCTCATCATCTTTGCAACTCCTGCAGCATCGTCGGTAGGGAACGCCTAGCCTTGCTGCGTGCCTACCAATAAGGCAGTGCCCTGTTAAAACACCTATTAATATGGAGATTTCCTTCCTTTTTAGGGCGTATATGTGTCTAGATCTTTTAAGATCGCATTTTGGCCAGGTTTGCTTGGATATCCGGCACCCTGGGGCTTGTAGCCATCTTTCGTTGGCTTCGCGGAGTGTATGCTCCTTCAGCATTAGCTTGCACGTGGCAAACGGCATACCTATGCGCTCTTTATCTTGAAGAATCTGCTTGGTCGTGCCCTGCCTGGCAAGTTCGTCTGCCCTACAGTTTCCCTCAATGTCCCTGTGTCCCGGGACCCATGTGAGGTTCACGCGGTTCTGTTGGGCCATCTCTTGAAGAGATCGACGACAGCTGAGCGTCAGTTCAGAGTTGAACGAGAAAGAGCCAAGGGATTTGATGGCCGCTTGGCTGTCGCTGAAAATACAGATATCCTGTCCGATGGTGCGTTTACCTATCCAAGTCACGGCGTCCATGATTGCAGAAACTTCAGCCTGGAAGACGCTGCAGTGATCAGGTAGTCTAAAGGAGAGTTCTAGGTCCAAATCCCTTGAGTAAACCCCTCCTCCGACTCTGCCGTCTAACTTCGAGCCGTCGGTGTATATAAAAGTGCCGCCATTTGTAGCGGGACACCGATCTATGTTCTCCCAGTCTTCCCTGCTGGGAATGTTTATTCTAAAACAACAATCTCCGACTGTTGTGGTCGCACACCGATCTGTGCTCAGAGGGAGAAAGCTGTAAGATCTTAGAATACAGGAGTGTCCAATAGTGCTTGCGCCCCAGACGGACGTTTCCCTTAGACGCAGAGCCGATGCTGCTGCTGCCCGGTATCCTTCCAGATCGAGTGGCAAAAAGCCAAGAATGGCCTGGAGAGCTTCATTGGGCGTTGTTCTTAACGCCCCGCTTATACAGATCATGCTCGATCTGTGGACTTTTCCTAACAGATTTAGGTTTGTTGCCTTTCCTAGCGCAGGCCACCATACCACGACTCCATACAGCATAATTGGCTGGATTATCGCAGTGTAGATCCATCTGCAAATTTTGGGGCTGAGCCCCCATTTTTTGCCAATGGCTCTTTTACACGTGTAAAGTGCAATGCACGCTTTCCTCTGGCGCTGGATGACATTCTCCTTCCAGTTAAGCTTTCTATCTAGAACTGTGCCTAGGAATTTGGCTTTATCAGCTAAGTTCAGGCGCACGCCATCTAGTTCTGGTAGGTTCAGCGGTGGTATCTTGTACCGCCTGGTATAAAGGACAAGCTCCACCTTTCCCGGGTTGATGCTAAGTCCGCAGCGAGAGGACCATGAAGAAACTTCTCGCAGTGCTACTTGCATCAAGTCACACAGGGTTTGTGGGAATTTGCCCCTATATGCAATAGCTAAATCGTCTGCATATGCCACTATCTTCCCGCCCCCCCACCTTGTGTCTCGTAGCAGCGAGTTTACGGTGAGGTTCCATAGGAGCGGGGAGAGAACACCACCCTGAGGCGTTCCTCTTGTGACATAGCGTGAAAGATCAACTGTTCCCAGTGAAGAAACTATTTTCCTTCCCTTTAGTAGTTGATCAATTAGTCCAATAAGAGACCTATTTATGCCCAGATTTGTTAAAGCAGTGTTAATAGCCTCCGGCCTTATATTGTTGAAAGCCCCTTCGATGTCCAGAAAGGCCACGAGACAGTACTCCTTTTCGTGCAATGATTTTTCAACAATAGAGACTAGGCTGTGGAGCGCAGTTTCCGTTGATTTACCTTTGGTGTATGCATGTTGATAGCTAGAAATAAGGTTGCTATCAATAGTAGAGGAGAGATAATCGTTAATTATCCTCTCGAAGGTTTTAAGTGCAAAAGACGAGAGACTGATCGGTCTGTAGTCTTTAGGCTCATAGTGTGAGGCCTTCCCAGCCTTTGGAATAAAGACTACCGTGGCGCTTCTCCAGGAGCACGGAATGTAATTAAGAGCCAGGCAGGCTGAATAGAGAACTACCAGCCATTTAGCTGATATTTCCAGCGTGTTTATAAGTTGTGCGGGGAAAATCCCGTCTGGCCCGGCTGCCTTGAACGGCTCAAAGCTTTTGATTGCCCACCTTACCCTTTCCTCCGTAATGGGTATGTTTACCGCCAGGTTTGTTGCAGATGCTACAGGTGCATCATACAAGTTCCCCGGAAAGTGTGTGTTCAGGAGCAGCTCCAGGGTTTCCCCTTCCGTGCTGGTCCAAGATCCGTCAGGCTTCCGTAAATAGCTAATGGCTGTTTGAGTTTTTGATAGCACTCGTCTAAGTCTCGCTGTATCATCGACTTTTTCGACCCCGGTGCAGAAATTTCTCCACGAAGTTCTCTTCGCTTGCCTTAGAGCCTTTTTATAGGCCCTCAGTTTAGCTTTATATTCGAGCCATTCAGGCTCCGTACCGATGCTCTTGGCCTTGTTAAATTGCTTCCTGCATGATATACGGAACGAATCCAGGTCGTAAGACCACCAGTGGGGTCTATGTTTGCCGCGTGGTTTTGGTACTGGACAAGCCTGCTCTAGGGCATTTGAGAGCGCCGTTGTAAAGGTCGTTACCAGATCATCCAGTTCTCCCACTGATGAGGGGGCTTGTGGAGGTAATACTGGTAGGTCCCTAGCTAATATTTGGTTATGTAGCTGCCAGTTAGTGTTGCGTGGATTTCGTTTCATAACTGGCTGCTCAACAATAAAGTCTAACACAATTTCTATGTACCGATGGTCAGAAAATGAATGCTCATTCAGAACACGCCATTTTCTGACCCACTCATAAGCGCCTTCGCTACAAACAGTGAGGTCTATAACCTCCCTACGAGCTTTAGTTATAAAAGTAGGCTCGTTACCCACGTTACAAACCACCAGGTTAGTTGTTAGTAGGTAGTCAAACAGAGACTCGCCCCTAGCGTTAATATCGGAGCTTCCCCACTGGACGTGATGAGCATTAGCGTCAGCTCCAATAATAAGATGGCCCGTACAGAAATTATCCACCAGATCTTTCACCTCCTTTTGTGGAGGAGGTTCTTCGGCGTCATAGGGCATATAGACCGACGCCATCGTTAGGCTGGTGCTGCCGACTGTTAAGCTGGCAGCTGTAACGTCACCATTTGAGTAGTTGGGTAATAGAAAGGTGTTTAGCTCAGACTTTACCAAAATACAGGTTCTGACCTTGCCCTCATCATTGGCTTGGATGAGCTTGTACCCCTTAGTCCCCAATCCACAGATCCTAGAGCTATTGACCCAGGGCTCTTGGATAAGGACCACGTCTACGTCGCCTTTAGAAAGACGACTGCTTAAAACAGCCGAGGCTGCTTTAGATTTGTGCAGATTTATCTGAAGCACCACCAACATGAGAGAGCTCAGACATCCCTGCCGCCAGCGTGTCGTCGAGGTCTGGCCTGTTCCGGGGGCTGTCTCTCAACGAGGAGTTGTTCAGAGCACCTGCACGATTTGGCGTGGCGGGAACCCTGCTGTCTGAAGCAGCAGCAACGTTAGTGTGCTCAGGTTTAGCCACGATCGTGACGTCGAGGCCTTCTTCGTCAAGCAGGCTTTCTTCTATCGCCGAGTTGTTCGCAGCACCATCGCAATTTGACGTGGCGGATAACATACTTTCCGCGTCGGACTCCTCTGCTTCCCCTTCCGATGCCTCGATCTCCGAGTCCTCCGGAGCGTCCGGAATAGCAGCGCGCTGTGCATCGCCACGGTATACGTGGATCACGATCTGACCCAAGCCGTAATGCACTCGTCCGTTGCACCGTTTAAGGGGCTCGAGCGCCTCCTTATTCAGAGTGATAACCACCTGTCTATTGGGCCCAACCACATCATCGACCAGATTGACGCCCCAATCCTGCGTCGGGAGAGACGGATTCCAGACCTGCAGCATCTCAAGAATATTCTCGGGTTCTGCAGGGACGGCAGGAATCGATGCCCTTGCCCTTGGCCGAGCAGGAATGTCCTTCCAGTCGACGACATCTAGTCTTGCCCCTGGATAGACTTCACCCAGTCTTGCAACTGCTGCCTTATACAGTGCGACAGTTCTTGCATCCTCGCACGCGAATATTTTGATCTGACCTTGGTGCCAGCCCGCGTCAGTACCTCGCGGCGGACTACCCGGAGACTCACGCATTAAGTGGAGGAGGGCCCTGCCCATTTCATTCCGGACATACAGCCACTGGTCTTTGGGGATGGACCAACGGTCGTTACCTCGGTCAATGAAACCTATAAGGATTCTGTCCTTGGTTACTTCAGCAAAGCTGAGTTTTCCCACTACGGGGTTGACCTGATGCCGCTTCGGATGGGGGTCTACCTCTCCGTCCGATCTCTGGCGTTTGAAGGGATTACCGTTCACCCTCTTAGGCACATAGGGCCTCTGGAAATTTGGTATCAGAGCTTTCGCTTCCTCCACCATCTTCCTTTCTTCCGGCGACAGCTTCTCCTGCGGTGCTCCCTCATATTTTTTAAGGATCCTTGCGGCCTTTCTTTTATCCCAGTACGCAAAGCGTCGGGGAGATGCCTCTTTGGGGGATTCAGACTCGTAGTTGCCATCGCGGTCTCTCCCTTTACGGCGTCGTCCTTCTCTTTCGAAACTCTGAAACCAGGTCGTGAGACCATTGCCCCAGATGTGAAGAGATTGGGTTTCGTACCAGCGCTTGATGGAAGTTTAGCTTCCGCCGTTTTCTGCTTGACTGCGTAGGCAGCCGCACTGTTGCTTGCTCCCAGCAAGTCACTCTTACTTGATAGCAGTTTGGGGGATGACTGACCCGTAGTTTCCATCGTTGTCGGCCTCCCAGTTAACTTTGAGGCGGAGTTTGTCCTCCGGCGTTGTGTTTTCGCTTGCTCCAGCATAGTTCTTCTCTGCTGCGGAGTAAACGAAGTCGTTAATTGCTTTGTATTTTGTGTGTTCTTCATCTTGTTCGTACGACCCCTCGCCGGACAAGGCCAGCTTAGGGTCAAGGGTAGTGTAAGGGGAAGTGTGTCGTCCGCCGCGGCAGAGCCCCATACCGCGGTAAGACCATAGTACTCCCTGAGGCGGCCCGGTATCAGTGAGGCTCCGTTCGACTACAGCCACGATTTGCCTCCCGGCTGCAAACGTCCAATGGGCACGGTATCGCATAACACCCTGGATTGGGAGGGAAAAGTTTTGCACATTTATATAGCGAGCCGCTTGCTTCAAGACAGACGCCCGCTTACAGCCGCACCTCCTGGTGTACAGACGCTGCGAAAAAGACCCCGGTGAGCCCTTAAACCAAGTATGTCAGAGTGGCCCCCCCGGGGCTCCCTCTCTTTCTGCCGCGAGCCTAGGTAGCTCAACGTTGCCCAGAGTGCACGAACGAGGACGCAAGAGTCGGGATTGAGCGCGGTCACTCGGTAACCACACCCCATTACACTCCACACTTTTTGCAAATTACTCTTATAAAAAGTACAAAACATGTTTAGTGAAATATGTGCTCACCCTTGCCTTGGATCTGCACGTTTACCTCAAGAAATATATACGAGTTTATTTATTTCTTGACGTAAACCGGCGTTGCCAACTATCGACAAGTGCTGTATTTTTTCTTATGAACTGTATATTGGCTCGAGAAAATTTGACTTCTGAAAACGTTTCTTGACCATTCCTTGAGCGTTTTTTTATATGGAGCTTGACATTTCTTGGCAGGTGAGTAGCCCGCTTAAAAACCGTAGTACAATATCGCGGGTTAATTCACTGTTCAGTACTTCACTGTACAACACTTCAAAATAAACTGATTGATGTACGTTATCTTTGCGAGTTTATAGGAGGCAGTTAGAAGCAAAGGGGGTAAGTACCTTTTTCACAAAAAACGAGTTAAGTGCACCATCACATTATTAAAACACCATTTTATTTGGCTGGCAGAAATCCTTGGGCTGAACCCTCCCAGAGGGTGCCGGCTGGTAATAGACACTACAGAAACCCCTACGCAGGGGAGTGCTAGCTAAGTTCAGAAATCAGTGCCATTGGTGCCTTAGCTCTTTAATAGCTCTGGCTAATGGAAATGATTCTTGAACGTGGCCTCAAGGTGGGAACCGGGCCACACCCAGATGAAATGGTGGCCCCCCCTAATCCAGGGTGTTATGCGATTCCGTGCCCATTGGATGGTTTGCAGTCAGGGGTATGCGACTGTATTCTTACGGAGCCTCCCGGATGTCGGTCCACCTCCGGGAGTAGCGGTGACTTGCTGCGGCATGGGGCTCTGTCGTAGTCGACCGTTTCATATCCCCCTTTCACATACTTTCAGGCTGCCGAACGGTCTCATCTCAGTAGGCAGCCTACGAACTAGTTATATAAATTTTCCACATGAATAAAAACCAAGCCTCGGAGCCCTGCACGGGTAAAGATGCTGCCTCTGGCACAGGCGTTAAAAAGGCCAATACTTATAAAACCCTGCCACAATCGGGAACCGCTAAGGTGGCACCGATCAGGCCTGCACGGCCTCAAACCACTTTTCGGCCACCTGCGCAGCTAACAGCAGTAGGACCAAACCCCCTGAGGGCAAGTCCGAAGCTGTAACAGCCGGCAAAGCTAGCCTCACTGAGGGAAAGCAACGCCCGGCTGAGCAAACGCAGGTGGCCCGTTTTACGGGCACCTCTGCTCAGCATGTGGCGGAAACCAACACCGGGTCCTCCACGGACAGAGTGAATGCCCCCGCCCATGCAAAACAAACTCGTGGCAAGCCGGCTAAACCCCTAGAGGGTTCTAAGGCAAGCAAACGAGTCCCCCTCTCAGTCCGCAATCAGCGGAATCTACGCAATGCCGCCAAAGTTGTAGAGAGACTGGGCAAGTCTCCCAGCGATAAGCTGACGGCAGAGCAAAAAAGCTCTCTGGCCTGGGCCAGAAAAATCATCGCGTAACACCGCAAACACCGCAACCAATCCTGCCAATACGGCGCCAACCGGGTCGGATGGGCCAGCCCTTAAAAGCAGCGGTCGATAGTAAACGCCTCGAGCGTTCCTAAAAGGCATAGGCCCATAACCTCTGCCCCTTCTCCACCTGCCCTAACAAAACCGTTCAACGAGGTTGCCAAGGGCAACATCACGCTGGCGGTTTTGAACCGCGGCCATCCGGATGGAAACATTACCCCGGACAATTGGAAGGATGTCCTGAACGGCCTTCTCAGGCAGTTCAAGGACATTATGGACAAGAACCCGGGTGCTGCTCCCATTATCCGCGATGCCGGCTGGTATCAGGGCAGGATTAAACTAGTTTCCTGCGCAGACGAGCGCTCTTGCCGTCTGTACACACTCGCCATAGCTTCGGTGGGGGAGCTGTGGCCCGGGGCTAAGCTGGATGCCGTCAGTTTGGAAGAAATTCCAAACAGACCGAGAGCTTGGGCCTGGGTCCCAGACGAGCTGGCGGAGCCTGGCGAGATTCTGGGCACAATCGCGCAAAGCAACCCGGGACTACCTTCAAGCGATTGGAGTATAGTCCGCGTGGGCGAGACAAGGGAGAAGCAACGCTATGTCGGTTTCGTCATTAGCGAGGCGTCTCTCCCTTGGCTTGCTAAGTGTGATGGAGTGTTAAGCTACGGCTTCTACTCCATCACGTTGAAAGTCAAGCGGGATGGTACCCAGAGAGAGGAGCCGGAGGAGATGGAGACGAAGCCCGAGCTTCAGAGTGATGTGATGGCAGGAAATACCTTGAGTGCACTTGTTACGCTGGACTCTGAGGCAGCAGCTACCTCCATCGAGTCGGCTCCGATGAATTTGGAGGAGGTGGGCAGCGCCTCGAGTGTACCTACCTCCACCGCAGCAAATCTCACGACCCCATGCAACACCTCGAGTGTACATGAGGTCGATATCGAACTAGCACGTAGTGCTCCAGAGTCCGAGAGTGATACACTCTCGGTATCTGAGCTGGCAGGGCAGTTCTCTACCAGCATGGACGAATCCGACCAGTCAGATGTTGGCTTCGACGATACAATCGTTGAGGTGGCATCGGGCGGGACGGAGCAGGGGGAGATGGACGTCGATGCTGAGTTTTTAGAACGGTCCTAATGGTCCGGATACTGCAAATTAACCTGCATCACTCTAAGGCAGCCTCCGCAAAACATCGGAGGCGGTCGTTCTAGTCCAAGAGCCATGGGTCGTCGGTACCAGGGTCTGTGGGCTGAATACCGATGAGTACCAGCTGGTGACGCCACCTGCAAAAGGAAGACTCAGATCATGTATTCTTATCAGAAAAACTCTTTCTTATTTTCTACTATCTCCTTTTAGCGATGATGACTTCACCTGTATCAGCCTCGAGCTGCAGGACTATACCCTCTGGCTGATGTCCGCATACTTTGCGCACGATCGCCCCATCTCTGCACAGGATAGGCTCAGCAAGGCGGTAAAGGAGGCCCAACTCAAGGGGCTTCCGATAGTCATTGGAGCCGACGCCAACGCGCACCACCTCGCATGGGGCACAACCGACACAAATACAAGGGGTGAGTCTCTTTTTGATTTTATCATAGAAAACAACCTCTGTATCTGTAACTCTGGGGACAAACCAACTTTTGTCACCTCGAATAGGAGGGAAGTTCTAGACATTACTCTGGTTTCAGGACCTTTCTCTGACTTATTTAAGGAATGGAAAGTTTCCGATGATAACTCCTACTCTGACCATATGTACGTAACTTTTAATCTGCTTCTGCGACCTCCGCCTATGGCGGTTTACATGAACAGGAGACGTACGGACTGGGACCTTTACAAAGTGGTTCTGTCCTCTACCCTCCAAGAAAACGCTTCTCACGGTAGGTCTTGCCTACCGATAAGATCTGATGAGGCGCCTCTCTCAGACATATCGTTTGCTTCTCTCGGTGAGCTAGACTCACCGTCTAAGATAGACGAAGCAGTAGATCTTGTCACCAATTCTTGTAACGCTGCCTTCATAGCAGCCTGCCCGGAGACCCCTGAAATCTCCGAGCAAAGGAAGAACAGCAGAAAACTCTTTAATCAGGCAAAACAGACAGGGATCTGGTCCCCCTACAGGGACTCCTTAAAATCTTTTAAGAAGTTAACCAGGAGAGCCAAAAGGGAATCCTGGAAAAACTTCACAAGCAATATTGAGGAAGTCTCGGAGGCAAATCGCCTACGTAAGGTCCTCTCCAAAAACCCTACTCCTCTCAGCTGTATTCGTACAGCTGATGGAGAATGGGCCTCATCTAGTGCCGAAATCCTGGATACCCTGGTCACGGCCCACTTTCCGGGCAGCACCTCTCAACCATACCTACCCTCGAACTCGCAATCTAACCCAAGGCCGTCGAGGCCCTTGGACCACATAGTCAGCAGAAAAGGAGTTAACTGGGCAATCAGGTCCTTCAAACCCTTCAAATCTCCGGGACTAGATGGTATATTTCCGCCGAACTACAAGCAGCGAGCGATTTTATTAGTCCGCTGCTAACTCAAATCTACAAGGCATGCCTCAACCTGGCCTTTATCCCCACGGAATGGACCAAGGCAAAGGTAGTCTTTATACCGAAAGGAGGCAGGACATCCTGCAATAACCCAAAGGATCTCAGACCTATAAGTCTGACCTCTTTCCTCCTAAAAATTCTAGAAAGATTGCTAGATGCCTACATTAGGCGAACGGCAAATCCAGGACTAATCTCCAACAGCCAGCATGCCTACTCCAAGGGCAAGTCCGTAGAGACGGCTCTACACACTATCACCTCTGGGATAGAGAAGGGGCTTGCTTTCAAGGAGTTTACGCTCGGCATTTTTCTTGACATAGAAGGGGCTTTTAACAACGTTCTTCCAATAGCGGTAACGAGCTCCCTGCGTTTGCTGGGAGTGGAAGAGCCTCTAGTGGAGTTCGTTGAACTCCTTCTCCAAAGAAGAACCATTATTTCCGAAATGGGCAATTCTTCACTTACAAGGTATGCCAACACTTTGGAACCTGACGGTGAACACTCTTTTATGTAGACTAAAGCATACCGGCTGCCAGGTCATTGCCTATGCAGACGACATAGCCCTGACGGCTACTGGCAAGCATCCTTCGGTGCTTAGCGAACTCTTGCAAAATGCGCTGAATCTAACAAAAACCTGGTCTGAGGAATGTGGACTAAGCATCAGCAGTGAAAAAACTGAGATGGTGCTCTTCACCGCCCCATCGCTGAATGGGAGGGTGATCAAACTCTCTACCAATAAAATACACATCGAACCTTGGGGGATCCGTCTGTCTGTCATCACCATATAGAGTTGCAACGTATACGTTGCACTTTGTATGGGGGTGACGGGCGGACGGATCCCTTCAAGGTTTTTATGTGTTTTTGGGGCCTCCTGCCTCGAGCCGTCCCAGCGGAGAGGTCGTATGTCAGAAGGTTTCTTACAAAACTTTTTGGGGGATGCGACCTTTCTGCTGGGTCAGGTCGATCTACAGAAAGGGAAATTAGGGCTCCTTTCGTGGTATCACAACGGACCAAACTAAGGCCCACGTGAGCCTCCGCGTGGACTGCGGAGGCAGCCACTTTAACATACATACATACATTTATTTGGAAACTTCAAAGCCTTCAGTTTAAGAATATGTAAGTTTTTTGAAAAAAATTTCAAAAATTATGAGAAAAATCATTTTGAAAAAATCCCTATTTTTCCCATAGAAAAGGGCAACAAAAAAAATATGCACCCCTAAGGGTTAAGTTACAGAGCTAATTTTTTGCAAGGCTTATTTTCTCATCGATACCTTACTTTTCAGGGGGTAAGACCATGTCAACCTTTCTTTTGAATCACCCCAGTGTGCATCCTATGTAATTTTTGATATTTTTTAAGTTTTTGGGGTTCTGGTGGCACCTGATGACAAAGCGTTAGGAATATGAAATTTGTAGAGGGTAACTGGTATACCAAGGCATAACTTTTGCGCACCCGAACTAGTTATTCACAAATTAAGTGGTAAATCATAAAAAGGAAATTTCGTTTAGATGCAAAGGGGTGTAAGTACTAGCACCTAGTACTGGTGGCACCTGAAGACAAAGCGTTAGGAATCTGAAGTTTTTATAGGGTAACTAGTATGCCAAGGCACAACTTTTGCGCACCCGAACTAGTTATTCACAAATTAAGTGGTAAATCATAAAAAAGAAATTTCGTTAGATGCAAATGGGGTGTAAGTACTAGGACCCCTTCACTTAAAGCTCTGTATTTTTTAAATTACAAACTTAAATGCATTAAAATTTATTAAAACAATCTTCTAAAATATATTAGAAATAAAAAATAATAAGTTTGAACATTTTTAAATGCTCCTGATTTTTTTTCCAGAGCTTAAACTTTGAACCTGTTTTTCTCAAATTGACAAAAGTGGCACTTACACCCCTTTGCTTCTAACTGCCTCATATACCCTAGCAGACTGCCGCTTCATCACCTAGAAATGTCTACACATTTCTGGGTTATTCGTGCAACAGTGTTCTCGAAACGTTTATCTATCGTCATCTCCTCTTTGTGTCACATTCGTAAATATGCGAGCTGCCTCTCCCTCTCTCGCTCTCGCGTCATGTACCTAAACAGCTGTAGTTGCCGTAGTGACGCTAGTGGATTGAGTTGATTGCTTTGTCGTATCTGGCCTTCATCTTATCACGTCCGTTGTCTTCGTCCGTTGTCTTACAAGGTCGTGTATTTCTCTCATTTCTTCTTCCAAGATGTTAGTGGATTTCCTGGCATTTATTCCTTCATCAGCATTTATCCCAAACTTGAAGTCAGCTGCCGAAGATCATTCCCAAAAACGACTTTTGGCGGAGTCTGACCCGTTGTTTCATGTATTGCCGAGCGATATGCCATCAGGAACAAGGAGATGTGCGTGTCCCAATCTTTCTGGAACTTATCCACTGCTTTCCTCATGTGCTCTTCTAAGGTTCGATTGAAACGTTCCACCATGCCATCTGATTGAGGATGCAGTGCAGTTGTTCGAGTTTTCCGAATACCCTATGTCTTGCACATTTCTTGGAATACGACTGATTCGAAATTCCTGCCTTGGTCAGAATGTAACTCCATCGGTACACCAAACCTCGCTATCCAATTGTTAGTGAACACCTCTGCAATGGTTTCTGCCTCTTGATTTGGAATCGGGTAAACTTCTGGCCATTTGCTGAAATAGTCCACAACAACTAATACGTACTTGTTCCCGAGTTTGCTAGTAGGAAATGGACCAGCTACATCCATGGCAATCCTCTCAAACGGTGCACCTGTATTGTACTGCTCCATCTGTCCATGGCTTCTCGACTTCGGAGCCTTTGCTTTGATGCACACCTCACAGTTGGCAATCCACTCCAATAGAATCTCTGCTTGACTTTCTCGAACGTTTTCGTGACTCCGAGATGACCTCCACTTGGACCATTATGTAGCTCATTCAAAACATCAGAGATCTTCTTCCTTGAGACAACTACCAGCTTCCGAGCGCATTGACCATCTTCGCTTTCCCATACTCTATGTAAGCAACCGGATACCAATTTCAGATTGTTCCACTGTACCCAATATGACTTGGCAACAGGACTCTCTACTGACATCTCCTCTCTTGTTGGTCGTTCGTTTTGCTCGTTTCCTTGCATCACACGTACCAGATCGGGGCCCTCTAGCAGATGCTTCCTTAGTTGATCCATGTTCCATTCGTCCGTAGATGTTATAGTCATCAGCCGCACATCTATAACGTCTTCCTTGGCCTCAGCTTTCGAACAATGCTTGCATTCTAGGTTACATGGTCGCCGGGACATTGCATCAGCATTACCGTGGTTGCTGCCTTTGCGATGCTCTATGGAAAAGTCATAACTTTGTAGTCGCTCTATCCACCGTGCCAATTGACCTTCCGGATTACGGAACTGCAAGAGCCATTTCAACGCTGCATGGTCTGTCCTGACGTGGAATGTTTGATGCACTCCACCAATGCCAGTAGTTCTCTTCGTGTTACACAATAGTTCCTTTCGGGCTTTCCAATTGTGCGGCTATAGTATGCCACTACCTTCTGCTGCCCATCGACAATCTGTGACAAAACTCCTCCAATCGCATAACCGCTCGCGTCTGTATCCAAAATAAATGTTGCGCCTGGAATTGGATACGTTAACATTGGGGCAGTGCACAGCCGTTCCTTCAAGGTTTGGAAAGCCACTTCATGTTTCTTCTTCCAATCAAATGACATATTCTTCCTGGTCAACTCATGAAGGCTACTGGCTACGCTGACGAAATTCGGTACAAATCGGCAATAATACGTGCACAGTCCAAGGAAACTTCGTAACTCATGTAAATTTTTCGGTCTTGGCCAATCCTTTACGGCTTCGATCTTCTCTTTAGCAGTGCAAATTCCCTCCGTAGTAACCTTGTGACCCAAGTAACTTACTTCCTTCTTGAACAATGCACACTTTTTGGGACTTAATTTCAGACCCGCGCCAGCTATCCTTTGGAAAACTTCCTTCAAGTTCTTAAGGTAATCCTCAAACTTTACGCTTTAAGCTGTACGATGATGTCGTCCAGGTACACCAAACATATTTTCCAATGCAGTCCTTTCAATACTTGATCCATCAGTCTCGCAAAAGTAGCTGGAGCGTTATATAGTCCAAAGGGCATTACCGTAAACTGCCACAACCCCTCTCCACCACTGAAAGTGGACGGAGGCGTATTTGATAGCTCCGTATAATTTGGTGAATTTCCTAAGTTAGAAGTGATTATTAATCAATTGAAGTTATACAGTGTTAAATACATGAAAGTGCAAGTTCATAAATGAAGGTCTAATACAATGTGACAGTGACACTCTTTAGAACAGTAAAAATAAGTGGAAATAAACTAAGCTGAAATTTAAAACTGTGAACACAAAACTTGTTTTCCAATGCACCAAACATGTTTTCCAATGCAGTCCTTTCAATACTTGATCCATGAGTCTCGCAAAAGTAGCTGGAGCGTTATATAGTCCAAAGGGCATTACCGTAAACTGCCACAGCCCCTCTCCACCGGTGAAAGTGGACGGACGCGTATTTTATAGCTCCGTATAATTTGGTGAATTTCTTAAGTTAGAAGTGATTATTAATCAATTGAAGTTATACAGTGTTAAATACATGAAAGTGCAAGTTCATAAATGAAGGTCTAATACAATGTGACAGTGACACTCTTTAGAACAATAAAAATAAGTGGAAATAAACTAAGCTGAAATTTAAAACTGTGAACACAAAAACGTTCATGCTCACATATGCTTTGCTTTTACCTACATATTCGCTTTGTTGTTGAACTCAATGCATTGTGAAGTGTTGTCGTTTTGGTTATTTGTGGCCAAAAGTGGTAATTTTTCTTTTTTAAATTTTTGGACAAGTTAGACAAAATGTCGGACCGTGAAAAGTGTGTTAAGTGCAAAGTGGCAATCAGGGGAGAGTCAAGGTTTCGTTGCGAGGGTGTATGCGGCAAAATTTATCATTCCGCTACAAAATGCTCTGGACTTGATAGCTCTAAAGCAGCAATTCTTGGCTCGCACCCTATGATTAAATTTATTTGTGGGGACTGCGTTCAGTATATTCAAAATGTTTATTTGGTAATAAGAGAGATTCAGGATAGTGTCAACAAAAACAATTTATATCTAATGGTGATTTCGTTTCATCAAAAAAATGCGCATTTTTGTTACACTCTTCAATTTTCCGTTTTCGTTTGTAAAACGTTATATGATTTCGTTTCCTAAAAATGTACACTTCCGTAGTGTAAAAAACTCACACT
Organism: Campiglossa producta; assembly: GCA_964058755.1. NCBI lineage: Eukaryota > Metazoa > Arthropoda > Insecta > Diptera > Tephritidae > Campiglossa > Campiglossa producta. The sequence goes on along the minus strand of CAXKVI010000003.1, from coordinate 88,155,482 downwards.
TTTTACCCTCTGAAGCTTTGACAGGGTAGCTGGTTGCACTGATAATCAGGTGTCGAAAATTTTATTTGACAGATAAATTTGGTGAAATAAATTGGATTTTACGATAACAATTAAATATGGGTAAAAAGCGAAACCTAATTATTCAAGCACACAGCGTAGCAAACGTGTTTTTTTGTTCGTTTTATCGAAAGCAGGTACACGTAGAACGGGTACACTTTTATCACACTTGTATAGTGTTCTGTGCAAGAGTGTAAACATGTTCAACGTGCAAGTGTACATTTTTTTCGATGAAACGAAATCAGCATAAATGAATATAAATTGGAGTTTGAAGAGGCCATTAAAACTAATAAGAATGAAATAAGCCAGTAAATGATAAACATGGAAGAAAAAATAAACGAAAAATTAGTGTGCTTATAAAAAAAGTGTAGATGAGATATCGAAACTAAGAGAGGTAGCAGAACATGTGAAGGAGCAAACTAAATCGGTAGGTGAAGGGAACGAAAAGTTGTACAAAGAGATGCAAACATTAGTAAAGGAGAGTAAAAATTGTTCATATGCGGGTGCGTTAAGAAGTGATACAAACAAAACAAAGAGTGTGCCAGAGCTAAGGAAAACGGTGCCGATAATAATAACACCGAAATCAAAACAAACCGGTGAGAAAACAAAGGAAGATCTAAATAGCAAAGTTAGCCCTAATGAGCTTAACATTACTGATATTAGAACAGGTCATAATGGTGTAATGATTATTGAAAGTAGTAACAATGATGAAAGGAACAAGATTAAGGCCATAATGGATACAAAATATAAGCGATAAATATGAGGTCAGAATTCCGCAGAAATTTAAACCAAAACTCATGGTTACGGGTATGTCTTTCGAAAAAAGCAATGATGAGTTATTAGAGTGCTTGAAAGTAAAACGTCTGCATGGAACAGGGTGAAATAAAGGTAATAAAACAGTACAGTGCGAAAAATAAAAACAACCTATTACAATGCCATTCTTGAGGTGGAAGAAGCATTATTTTTAGGTGCACTAAAACAGGGCAAACTTAATATTGGATGGGAGAGGTTTTTGATGGGATAGGTTTGACTGTCTGTTTTAAATGTAAAGGTTATAACCATAAGTGAACAGAATGTGAAGAGGATGAAACCTGCAGTAAATGTTTTGGTAAGTATAAAACAAGCACATGTGAGGAAATAGAAAAAAAAGAATGCATAAACTGCATAAGAGCAAATAAAAAGTTAAATTTGGGATTGGATGTAAATCACCTTTTTAGTAGTAAACAATGCCTGGTATACTTGAGACATCTCAACTCGAAAAAGCGAAAGCTAGGTTACTAGCAATTAAAGTGTATCTACCTCAATATATGTAGCATTTTATCTAACAACGCCGAACTAGAGAAACTTATTGCGTTTGTTGATCCTGATATAGTATTGTGCTCAGAGACATGTACTACTAAGGAAATTTATGACACAGACAAAGTTTCGGACGTATGCTGTTGTGCGGTGTGACTCGCATAGCAGACATACTGGCGGTGTCATTGCCTTAGTTCGTGATACACTTTGTTTTCGTACCATATATAACCAGTCTATAGATAATAACGTATGGTGTATAGTTCTTCAGCTAAAGAATTGCGATATTAAATGGCAAATCGGTGTTGCTTATCACTCACCGAGCGCTAGTGATGCTGAGTTTCTATCGCACATGTATAACATACTTTTAATGATGAGCGATTGTATGGAAAATATGGTGGTTATTGGAGATTTCAACATTAACTTAAACGTTGATTCAACTTATAGCAAAATAATTATTGAAATCTTTGTGCAACATGGGATGATTCAACTGGTAAACTTTAATACTAGGGTTACAGAATACTCCGAAACAAGAATTGATTTGTTGTCCTCTAACAATAAAGAGGTGACCTGTGAGAGATTGCTTGAACACCGAATATCGGACCATGAAACTATAATGTTCCGACTAAACGTAGTAAGGTTAGACCCAATGTCGACACGGTCTGAAATAACGGCATGGGATAGGTACAGTCAGGATAGTTTATTAAATCTTTTGAGGCAATATGACTTCTCCTATTTGAATGAGCTGGATGCCGATAGTATCCTACTATATATAAACGAGTGTATGATATCAGTGATGAGAAACCTTACTTTCTGTAAACAAATCAGGATCAAAATTAGAAATAAATGGTATCTCGAAGAACCTGCTTGGTCGTGCCCTGCCTTGCAAGTTCGTCGCCCTACAATTTCCCTCAATGTCTTTATGTCCCGGGACCCATGTGAGGTTCACGTAGTTCTGTTGGGCTATCTCTTGTAGAGATCGACGACAGATGAGCGTCAGTTCAGAGTTGAACGAGTAAGAGCCAAGGGATTTGATGGCCGCTTGGCTGTCGCTGAGAATAAAAATATCCTGTCCGCGGCGTCCATGATAGCTGAAACTTCAGCCTGAAAGACACTGCGGTAATCAGGTAGTCTGAAGGAGAGCTCAAGGTTCAGATCCTTTGAATAAACCCCTCCTCCAACTCTGCCGTCTAACCGTAACTGTAACCGATTAAAATCGATTCATTTTTCAAAACCGAAACCGAAACCGGAACCGTTATTTTGATCTGAAAAAGAACGAAACCGAAACCGTTTCAAAAGCCGGAACCGGTTCAAAACGGTTTTGAATTTTTTGAATGTCTTAATTCTTTAAGTCGGCACATGTTGTTGTTGTTGTTATATATATACATATAAGTATAGGCACATAGGTATTTTCTTCTACAAACAGGTACTCTGAAAACTTTCATGGAAGATCGTCGAGCAAGGTTACAAAAGGCACGTTTTGACCTCAGTATATATATAAAAGAGGAAGTTTGACTATAGTTGAATGTAGCGATCGAAAAAAATTTACCAGATCCGAAAAAGAAATGTTCAGGCTTGTCTCAGAAAGCACCACCCATATTAATGTTTTTGAAGATTTATACATTTCCATTATAATATTTTTCTAATAAAAAACTAGAGTTAATTTTATGAATTTGTTTTGCAGAAATTTCATCCATGCATAGCGTTAATAAAATGTATTATTATACTGAAGAAATTCTATCATGGCCGCACGAAAAAAGTTATGAAAATTCACACCTATTTCGAAGCTACATAGGTACTTGACATTCTAGTAGTGAAATTTATTTTGTTCGTGTTTTTATTTGGAAACCGAAACCGGAACGAAACTGTAACCGAAACCGAAATAAATGTTGAAGAACGAAACCGGAACCGAAACACGTTGCACAACCAAAACCAGAACGTTATTTTAATCGGCTTCAGACCTTGGTATAAATGGAAGTGCCGCCATGAGTGGCGGGACTCCGATCCCTGCTGGGAATGCTTATTTTACAACCGCTATCTCCGAATGTTGTGGTCGTACAACGATCTGTGTTCAAAAGCTGTATGATTCCAAAAAACTGGCGTGTCCAGTAGTGCTTGCGCTCCAGCCGGAAGTTTCCCTTAGACGTAGAGCCGATGCTGCTGCTACCCGGTGCCCTTCCAGATCGAGTGGCATAATGCCAAAAATGGCCTGGAGTGCTTCATTGGGCGTTGTCCTTAACGCACCGCTTATGCAGATCATACAAGATCTGTGTACTTTACCTTACAGATTAAGGTTTGTTGCCTTGCTCAGCGCAGGCCGCCATACCAAAACTCCAATGAGCATGATTGGTCGAATGATTACAGTGTATATCCATTTGCATATTTTGGGGCTGAGCCCCATTTTTTTCCAATGACTCTTTTGCACGTGTAGGGTGCATACGCGCTTTCTTCTGCCACCGAAGAACATTCTCCTTATAGGTTAGTTTCCTATCCAGAACTGTGCCTAGGAACTTGGCTTTGTCAGCCAATTTCAGGCGCACGCCATTCAGTTTTGGTAGGTTTAAGGGTGGTATCTTGTAGCGGTTGGTGAAAAGGACCAGTTCGACTTTTCCCGGGTTGTTGCTCAGTTGTTCGCGGCCGCCGTGGTGCAGCGGTTACGTGTTCGGCCTTCTACACCAAGTCGTGGCGGTTCGATTCCCGGCAAAAGTAACATAAAAAATTATTTATTAATTATTAATTATTCCCAGACGGATTACCCACCATATCCCGCCCAACCGGCACAAGGGGCGCATCCGCATAACGCGCGGATTGATAAATGTTGCCGAGCCGTTGAAAGGCATTGGTTTGTTAATCGTCGAGATCTAAAACTGCTCGGCTACAGAGAAAATCTCATCAGCCGAGTATAGTAGATATAAGCTAAATTAAACATTAATAAATAATTGGTTGACGGAAGATTGAGAATTTAAGATGCAGGGATAGAGAAAAATAAGAAGATAAATAAATAAGGTGAAATAAAAAATAACATATACATATAGTGACCAAGAAAAGAGCTCAAATAAGGATTAAAGGATTAAAGACTACAAAAAGTTTCTAGGTATTTAGGATAGAAAGAATAGATTCTTTTATGTGGAAAAGCGAGTCTGAAAAATCAAATGTGCTAGAATGAGAGTTATAATCCTGACATAAACAGCGAACGGCTTCATTTAACTCAAAGTTGGCTCTACACTGTTTCAAGACAAGTGGTTTAAAATAACGTGATGGCCGAGAGGGTATATTGAAATTTACTTCGCTTAGAAGAAACGGGCTTGAGAGAGATCCATTTAGTAACTTAATCATAAAAACTATTCCAAGCATTTCCCTCCTACTGGAAAGGGTGTGAAGATTTATGAGTTTCAAGCGACTAGCATAAGGTGGTAGATTATATAAGGGATCCCAGTGAAAATCTCTTAATGCAAAAAGTAAAAACTGTTTTTGGACTGATTCTAGCCTATCTATATGGACTTGGTAGCGCGGGTTCCAGACTATTGAACTATATTCTAGTATCGGTCTGACTAATGAAGTAAAATGAGCCTTAGTTACATAAGGGTCGCTAAATTCTTTAGACCATCGTTTGACAAATGCTAGAACACCTCTAGCCTTACCGGCTGCTGCGTTAATATGATGGTTGAAACTAAGCTTGCTATCCATAGTAACCCCCAGGTCTACAAAGTCGTGAATCTGCTGAAGACTATAATTGTTGATTGTATAGGAAGCCGGCTGAAGAGTTCCACGCGAGAAACGCATGTATTTAAATTTTTTAAGATTTAGTGAAATATAATTTAAATCGCACCAAGTAACTAGGGTATCTAATTCTGATTGTAGCATGGATTCATCCTGACACGACGTGAAGGACATGAAGAGTTTTACGTCATCAGCGTACATCAAGATTTTTTAAAACATTATTGAGTGGAGATGTGAAGAACAGAATCGGGCCGAGATGGCTCCCTTGAGGAACACCTGAAGAGACGTTAATAACATCAGATAAAATATTTTCGAACACTACTCTTTGAGTCCTGTCACTAAGGTAAGAAGATATCCAGCGATTAAGACCCGGCTGGAAGCCCAACTGATCAAGTTTATAAATAAGTAATGAGTGACACACTTTGTCGAAAGCTTTACTAAAGTCAGTGTAAACAACGTCAGTGTGCATGTTTTTACGAAAGCCGTTTGAGACATCAGTGGTGAATTCAAGTAAGTTTGTGACTGTCGATTTTCATAGAGATTGGAGCCGTAAGTTGATTTGTAACAATAGCTTCAAACCGTTTTGGGATGGCAGAAAGTTTTGCTATGCCACGCCACATTTCAAGGACAGATTAAACAAATTGGTGAGGGGCTTGTAAATATATTTCGCGCATTTTTTCAAAAAACAAGTAGGAATTCTATCAGGACCGTATTTATTGGAATCTTTTAAAGTATTTAGGTAAGATAAAACATCTTCGGCACTTATGATTGGAGTATTAATTAAATTATTTCCGTGCAGTTTGTAAGGATAATTAGGTTAGGTTCAAGTGGCTGCCGCAGAGGCACACCTAGGCCAGTATTAAAAGGCCCGTTGTGATACCACCAACACTAGGAAAGTCAGTTACGGGACCCTGCCATATGGAAAATCCCGTTATTAACGGAATTCTCCACATAGCAGAATCCCGGGACTGACTTTCCTATACCGACACCGTTACTCCTCCTCGAACCATTTAGATGACTTGATGAAGGCCATCAGGTCCTTTATGTCCAGCTCCGTGACCTGGCGTAGGCTGACCAGGAAGGGAACTCCCAAAAATCGCATTCTCGCGCCACTTAAAGCCGGGCAGTTGCAGATGAGGTGCTCCACCGTTTCCTCCTCCTCATCATCCTTACAACTCCTACAGCATCGTCGGTAGGGCACACCAAGTCTTTCTGCGTGCCTACCAATGAGGCAGTGCCCAGTTAATACGCCTATTAATATGGAGATTTCTCTTCTCCTTAGGGCATAAATTTGTCTTGATCTTTTATGATCCCATTTCGGCCTGGTTTCTTTGGATATCCGGCAACCTGGAGATTGCAGCCATCTTTCGTTGGCTTGGCGAAGTGTGTACTCCTTCAGCATAAGCTTGCATGTGGCAAACGGCATACCTAAGCGCTCTATGTCGCGAAGAACCTGCTTGGTCGTGCCCTGCCTCGCAAGTTCGTCTGCCCTACAATTTCCCTCAATGTCCCTATGCGACGGGACCCATGTGAGGTTAACGCGATTCTGTTGGGCCATCTCTTGTAGAGATCGACGACAGCTGAGCGTCAGTTCAGAGTTGAACGAGTAAGAGCCAAGGGATTTAATGGCCGCCTGGCTGTCGCTGAATATAAAAATGTCCTGTCTGATAGTGTGTTGGCCTATCCAAGCCGCGGCGTCCATGATTGCTGAAACTTCAGCCTGGAAGACACTGCAGTGATCAAGTAGTCTGAAGGAGAGCTCAAGGTTCAGATCCTTTGAATAAACCCCTCCCCCAACTCTGCCGTCTAACTTCGAGCCATCAGTATATATGGAAGTGCCGCCATGAGTGACGGGACTCCGATCCGTGCTCTCCCATTCTTCCCTGCTGGGAATGTTGATTTTAAAACCGCTATCTCCGACTGTTGTGGTCGCATAGCGATCTGTGCTCAGCGGAAGAAAGCTATAGGATCCCAAAATACAGGCGTGTCCAGTAGTGCTTGCGCCCCAGCCGAACGTTTCCCTTAGACGCAGAGCCGATGCTGCTGCTACTCGGTGCCCTTCCAGATCGAGTGGCAAAATGCCAAGAATGGCCTGGAGTGCTTCATTGGGCGTTGTTCTTAACGCACCGCTTATACAGATCATGCAAGATCTGTGTACTTTACCTAGCAGATTAAGGTTTGTTGCCTTGCTCAGCGCAGGTCACCATACCACAACTCCATAGAGCATGATTGGTCGAATGATTGCATTTGCATATTTTGGGGCTGAGCCCCCATTTCTTTCCAATGGCTCTTTTGCACGTGTAGAGTGCAATACACGCTTTCTTCTGGCGCTGAAGAACATTCTCCTTCCAGGTTAGTTTCCTATCCAGAACAGTGCCCAAGAACTTGGCTTTGTCAGCCAAGTTCAGGTGCACGTCATTCAGTTTTGGTAGTATTAGCGGTGGTATCTTATAGCGGTTGGTAAAGAGAACCAGTTCTACTTTTCCCGGGTTGATGCTCAGTCCGCAGCGCGAGCACCATGAGGAGACCTCTCTCAGTGCTACTTGCATCAAGTCGCACAGGGTTTGTGGGAATTTGCCCCTGTATACTATAGCTAAGTCATCTGCATATGCCACTACCTTCCCGCCCCCCAGCTTGTGTCTCGCAGCATCGAGTTGACAGTGAGGTTCCATAGAAGCGGGGAGAGAACACCACCCTGAGGCGTTCCCCTTGTGACATAGCGTGATAAGTCAACCGAGCCCACTGATGAAACTATTCGTCTACCCCTTAGCAGTTGATCAATAAGTCCAATAAGAGACATGCTTATGCCCAGACTTGTTAAAGCGGTGTTTATAGCATCAGGGCTTATGTTGTTGAAGGCTCCTTCAATATCTAAAAAGGCCACAAGACAGTACTCCTTTTCATCAAGGTATGAAACCGATTAAAATAAAGTTCCGGTTTCGGTTACGGTTTTTTAACGTGTTTCGGTTTCGGTTCCGGTTTCGTTCTTCAACATTTATTTCGGTTTCGTTTCGGTTTCGGTTTCCATACAAAAACGCCAACACAAAAAAATTGTGCTACTACAAAACTCAAATACATATGTACTTGAATGCAAAATAAGTCTGAATTTTTATAACTTTACTCCGGTGGTCATGATGAATTTTCTGCAATATATAGTAATAAATATTACTTCCGCTATTTATGGAAAAAAACTTTCTTCAAAAAAAGTTTAAAAAATTAACTCTACTTTTTCTTTTAGCAATATGTTAAAATGGAACGTTAATATGAGTGATGCTATCTGAGACGGCCACTAAATTTTTTTTTTTTTTTCGGATGTCATACCTACATTTTTTTCGATGGCTTCATTCGCTTATAACTAGTTCAATTATTTCGGAATTTTGATATTGAGGTCAAAAAGTGTCTTGCTTAACCATCTTCCATGAAAATTATTCAGGGTAGCCTCTTTTAAAATAAAATATGTGTCCAAATTTAAAACCGTTTGGAACCGGTTCCGGCTTTTGAAACGGTTTCGGTTTCGTTCTTTTTCAGAAAAAAATAACGGTTACGGTTTCGGTTTCGGTTTTGAAAAATGAATCGGTTTTAATCGGTTACGGTTACGGTTTCGGTTTCGGTTTCAGTCCTTGCTTTTCATACAGCGATTTTTCAATAACAGAAACTGTGAAGCGCTACAGATAAGGTTGCTATCAATAGTAGAGGAGAGGTAGTCATTTATTATCCTCTCGAAGGTCTTGAGCACAAAGGATGGGGGACTGATCGGCTTATAGTCCTTGGGCTCGTAATGAGACGCCTTCCCCGCCTTAGGAATAAACACTACCGTGGCACTTCTCCAGGAGCACGGAATGTAGCTAAGAGCCATGCAGGCTGTATAGAGAAATACCAGCCATTTGGCTGATCTCTCCAGCGTTTTTATGAGTTGTGCGGGAATAATCCCGTCTGGCCCGACAGCCTTGAACGGTTCGAAGCTTTTAACCGCCCACCTAACCTTTTCCTCCGTGATGGGTATGTATACAGCCAGGTTTGTTGTAGATGCTAGGGGTTCCTCATGCAAGTTCCCTGGGAAGTGCGTATTCAAGAGCAGCTCTAGGGTTTCCCTCTCCGTGCTGGTCCAGGATCCGTCAGGTTTGCGCAAATAGCTTGTGGCTGTTTGAGTTTTTGAGAGCACTCGTCTAAGTCTCGCTGTATCGTCGACATTTTCGACCCCAGTGCAGAAATTTCTCCACGATACTCTCTTCGCCTGCCTCAGAGCTTTTTTGTAGGCCCTAAGTTTAACTTTATATTCGAGCCATTGAGTCTCCGTGCCAAGGCTCTTGGCCTTATTAAATTGTGTCCTACATGATTTACGGAGCGAGTCCAGGTCGTAGGACCACCAATGTGGCCTATGTTTACCGCGTGGTTTTGGCACTGGGAAAGCCTGCTCTAGGGCATTCGAGAGCGCCGTTGTAAAGGTCTTTACCAGATCCTCCAAATCCCCTACTGATGAGGGGACTTGTGGGGACAGTCCCTAGATAGTATTTCATTGTGTAGCTGCCAGTTAGTGTTACGTGGGTTGCGTTTCATAACCAGGTGCTCAACAGAAAAGTCTAGAACTAATTCTACGTACCGGTGGTCGGAGAATGAGTGTTCATCGAGAACGCGTCATTTTCTGACCCACTCATAAGCGCCTTCGCTGCAAATAGTGAGATCTATGACCTCCCTACGGGTTTTAGTAATAAACGTAGGTTCGTTACCCACGTTGCAAACTACCAGGTTAGTTGTTAACAAATAATCAAACAACGACTCTCCTCTAGCATTGATATCGGAGCTTCCCCACTGGACGTGATGGACATTGGCGTCAGTTCCGATAATAAGATGACCCATGGAAAAATTTGCCACCAGGTCTTTTACCTCCCTCTGTGGCGGAGGTTCTTCGGCGTCGTAGGGCATATAGACCGATGCCATCGTCAGACTGGTACTGTCGACTGTTAAACTGGCAGCTGTAACGTCACCATTGGTATAGTTGGGCAAGAGAAAGGCATTCAGCTCAGACTTAACCAAAATACAGGCTCTAACCCTGCCCCCCTCGCTGGCTTGGATTAGCTTAAAACCCTTAGTCCCCAAACCGCAAATCCTTGAGCTGTTGACCCAGGGTTCTTGGATGAGGACCACATCTATGTCGCCTTTAGAGAGACGACTGATTAAAGCAGCCGAGGCTGCTTTAGATTTGTGCAGGTTTATCTGAATCACCACCAACATGAGAGCGCTCAGACTTCCCTGCCACCGCCGTATCGTCGAGTTCCACCTCGTCTGGAGGCTTATCTTTCAACGACGATTTGTTCAGACCACGATTTGGCGTAGCCGAGATCCTACTAACTGTGGCAGTATTGGCATTGGTGCGTTCAGGACTAGCTGCTATCACTGTGAAGTTGAGGTCTTCCCCGTCCAGCAGGCTGTCTCCCATCTCCGAGCTGTTCACTGCTCCTTCGCCATTTGACGTGGCAGATACCATACTTTCCGAGTCGGACATCTCCGACTCCTCTACTCAAGGATAATTGCTAGTGTGTAAATTGGATACGTTAGAATAGTTCGAACTGAAAAATTTAGCAAAGAAATTTGCGATGTCATGGTTATCGCTAGATGAAAGGTTTTGATATTTCATGGCTGAGGGAAACCTAAATACCTTACGTTTAGAGTTTACGAAACCATAAAATGACTTCGGATCAATAATAATGTTTTGTTTTATCTTAGAGATGTAAGCCTTGTAGCACTTTTTATTCAAATCGACATACTTCTGCCGTAGAGTGGAATACTGTAAGTAATGTTTATTTAATCCCGTTTTCTTGTATAACTTAAATGCCCGGGTTTTTCTATTTTTCAATGCCTTAAGATCTTTAGAAAACCAGGCTTGCGTTGGTTTATCATCAGTAAATTTACATTTAGGAACATGTTTCTCAAACAGACTGTATATAGATTGATTGAAATGTGAAACGTTTAGATTAATATCGCCATTATATTGAGGCCATTTTATTTTCGATAAATCTTTATTTAATTTTCGGTAGTTGGCTTTGGAAAAGTTAAAATCAAAACTACTATTGGAGTAGGATTGTGTATCGTGATCATTGCTTATGGTTTCGTAGACTATCTCTAATGAAGGATGGTAAAGGTCCTCTGGTAAAACCAGAGGATCACACCGATTCACAAAGAATTTATTTTTATCATCAACGTAAACTAAATCTAAGACTTTCCCAAACTTGTTAGCGGTAATATTTATTTGATTAAGGCAGAGATCGGAAATACCATCCAAAAAGTCCATGTAGCCCGCTTTGGATGGAATTGGAACAATAATTCCATCAAATATACTCCACGAAATATGAGGTAGGTTGAAATAACCCAAGACAATCATCGAATCACAGGGGTTCGTCATTAAATGAACAGTTTTAAGTAGTGAGATGTGTTGCATGTAGACAGAAATATCAGATGATGGGGGAATGTAGGAAACAGATAAGTACATATAAACGCTGTCAAGCTGAATTCGAATACATTTGAACTCGATAGAATTGATGAGGGGTAAATTAATCTCTTCTGAAATTAGAGAGGAATGAACGGCAAGTAGAACACCACCTCCGACTCTGTTCAAGCGGTAATTTCTATATACCTGATATTTGTTAGATAAAAGCTCAGCATTGAAAACATGGGGTTTCAGCCAAGTTTCCGTAAAAGCAATGACGTTAAAATTACAATGAAGAGATTTAAAAAAAAGATCAGTTAACTTTGTATTTAAACCTCTAACATTTTGATAAAAAATATTTATGCACTTTAGTTTTTTGACTCAACATTATTACGATCGATTCTGACAGCATTTTGAACGCTCTTACTCGGCCTATTTTCGAACTCTTTTACAAGAGTTCCGGGCGGCCAAAAAGAGCAGTTCAAAACAGTATCGAAGTCTTTATCCGACACATCAATCAAAGGAAGACATACTTCTTTGGTGAGGAAACTTAAACTTTATCACTGCTAGCCCTTCCTCTTCAATTTTAGAAGAAATATGATACTTAAGGTCATCTTCGGTAGTGTCAGGATGAAATCTAGACACAAAAATCGCTCGCTTCGGTGGAACCACGACCAGCTTCTTAGTCGACGGTTCGGACGGTTCAGACGGTTCAGACTCACTTACAGTAGTTGGAGGCTCAATCGTTATAGTTGGAGGCTCTAAGTTCCTCCTAGGCGAGATCCTTCGAGGAGGGTTATTGGACTTGGCCTGAACAGAAGTACTAGGAGTGGGAGAAGCTAAGTCTATTAGTTCAACTGGTTGAGATGGTTGTGGTAAATTCGAGGTTGTTGAAATAGTTGACGAATCCTTTTGAGGTTGGCGCATGCTTTTTGGGTCATCAGTACCGGAAATGTCATCGAAAAGTTTACAAGTTTTAAAAATAGTGTCGTATTTTGCGAATTTCTCGCTTAACAATGCAAAATCCTTGCGAATATCAGAGAACCCGTCCCTAGTGTGCCAAAATATTTTACAAAGTTCGACTCCTTTCGAACGACATCTGGTACAAGACCACCGCAATCCTTTGTCCTTAGTAATGACGTCGGCAATCCTACCGTTCAAACCAGCGCACTTGACGTGGGCAAGCCCGTCACACAGCCAACATGCGACACAGCGTTCAGACTCGCTTTTAATTTGGCACTTTTCAATAATGCGCGACATCACGGTAATTTAGATTAATGAAGTTATTGAAAAGAAAACAAAAGCTCAATTTAAAAGAAAAAAAGTGTGTTGGGTGAAACAAAGAAAGCAACCCTGAACGTTTTAAAAGCAATGTAGGTCTAGAGCGAGCAGTTTTAAATGCACTGTGTTAGACAGCAAACAAACCCACACAAACCGCTGTAACAAAGAGGAATGTAAAAAGCAAGTAATCACAACAACAATTGCAATATAGAAACAATGCCTTTCAATAGCAACAAATAAATTATGCAAAAGGCTCGGCACAAGTAAATTCAATAATATGAATTTACATAAATTAATCACAACAACTGAAATAATAAATTTCACACAAATTAATGAAGCACAAGAAGTGTTTACACTCTTTTAACTTTAATTTTTCACTAAAAATTTAAATAATATCAGAGATAAAATCAATTAATGTAAATAAAAGCACAGAGCAAAAAGAAACACGACTATACAGCTTGACGTTTGCGTTAGGGAAAGAATTTTTCTAAACGGGGTCGCCCCTCGGCAGTAGTTTGGCAAACTCTCCGGGTGTATTTCTGCCAATGAGAAGCTTGTCAGAAAAAAATTCATTTACTTTGCAAGTGCCGTTCGGAGTCGGCAAAAACTGAGGTCCCGCCAACTTGTAGGAAAAAGCTCGGCTAAAAATCTAAAAATCTCGTTAGAGGTTATGATAACCTGTTGGTCTATCGCCGCCATTAGTTTTTTTTTTTTTTTTTGCTCAGTCCGCAGTACGAGCATCATGAGGAAACCTCTCGCAGTGCTACTTGCATCAAGTCGCACAGGGTTTGTGGGTATTTGCCCCTATATACAATAGCTGAATCGTCTGCATATGTCACTACCTTCCCGCCCCCAGCTTGGGTCTCACAGTAGCGAGTTGACAGTGAGGATTCATAGAAGAGACCTGCTTATGCCCAGATTTGTTAAAGCAGTGTTTATAGCATCAGGGCTTATGTTGTTGAAGACTCCTTCAATGTCGAAGAAGGCCACGAGACAGTAATCCTTTACAGAAACTAGGCTGTGGTGTATTCATGCTGATAGCTACAGATAAGGTTGCTATCAATAGTTGTGGAGAGGTAGTCGTTCATTATCCTCTCGAAGGTTTTAAGTACAAAGGACGAGAGACTGATCGGCCTGTAGTCCTTGGGCTCGTAATAAGACGCGACGTGGCACTTCTCCAGGAGCACGGAATGTAACTTATGGCCAGGCAAGCTGTATAAAGAAATACCAGCCATTTGGCTGATGGCTCTAACGTGTTTATGAGTAGGTCCGAAATAATTCCGTCTGGCCCGGTAACCTTGAACGGTTCGAAGGTTTTAACTGCCCTCCTAACCCTTTCCTCCGTGATGGGTATGTTTACAGCCAGGTTTATTGTAGGTGCTAAGGGTTCCTCATGCAAGTTCCCTGGAAAATGCGTATTCAAGAACAGCTCTAGGGCTTCCCCCTCCGTGCTTGTCCAGGATCCGTCAGGTTTGCGCAAATAGCTTGTGGCTGTTTGAGTTTTTGAGAGCACTCATCTAAGTCTCGCTGTATAGTCGACATTTTCGACCCCAGTGTAGAAATTTCTCCACGATACTCTCTTCGCCTGCCTCAGGGCTTTTTTGTAGGCCCTAAGTTTAACTTTATATTCGAGCCATTGAGTCTCCATGCCAAGGCTCTTCTAATCTAATCTTGGCTTGCATCATTTATTGACGCTTAACCGCCGTTTCGTATTAAAGCGTCATTCCTTTTTAGCGATAACTGACGCCAATTGGAAACCCCAAGGGAGTTCAAGTCATCCTCCAATTGTTGCTTCCATCTCAGTCGAGGCCTCCCTTCCTCTGTTGCCGAATTCGGGTGTCGATAGGAAAACCGTCTGTGCTGGAGCCTCCTTGTCCATTCGCATAACATGACCCAGCCAGCGAAGTCTTTGGGCTTTAATTCGCTGCACTATGGTCAGGTCTGCGTAAAACTCATCGTTAAATTTACTTCGATACTCGCCGTTGGCATCACGGAAAGGACCATATATCTTCCGGAGAACTTTTCTCTCAAATACTCCAAGGGCCATCTCATCTTCTCTTGACACTGTCCATGATTCCGAGCCAAACATCAGGACTCGTATGATGAGAGACTTATAGAGTGTCTTCTTCGTTTGTCGAGAGAGTACTTTACTTCTCAATTGCCTACTTAGTCTAAAGTAACACTTGTTGGCAAGAGTGCTTCTCCGTTGGATTTCTAGACTGACATTATTTTCGGTGTTAATGCTGGTTCCCACATAGACGAAGTCCCTCACCGTTTCAAACTTGTAGCTGTCAACGGTGACTTGGCTGCCAAGGCGCAGATGCACCGATTCTTTCTTTGATGACAGTAAATACTTCGTCTTGTCCTCATTCACCGCAAGACCCACTTTTTTCGCTTCTTTATCCAAACCAGAGAAGGAAGAGCTTACTGCGCGGTTGTTGAGGCCAATGATATCAATATCATCGACATACGCCAGCAATTGAACGCTCTTGTAGAACATTGTGCCATTGCGGTTTAGCCCTGCTGCTCGAATTTTCTTCTGCAGCATCAGGTTGAAGAAATCGCATGAAAGGGAGTCGCCCTGTCTGAAGCCTCGTTTTGTTTGAAATGGCTCAGAGAGGTCCTTCCCGATTCTGACGGAGCTGTTGGTATTGCTCAACGTCATTTGGCAAAGCCGTATAAGCTTTGCAGGGAAGTCAAATTCAGACATTGCGGCATACATCCTACTCCTTTTTGCGCTATCAAAGCGGCTTTGAAATCGACTTTTTGTCTACGATGGACTTCATTATTTCACACAATACGCTAGAAATAACCTTATATGCGATATTAAGAAGACTGATTCCGCGGTATTTGGACAGAGCACACTTAAATTCCAAACTGGAGGCATGCACTCGTCTGACCATATTCTGCATAAGAGCTGATGCATACTTTTTATCAGCTCTTCTCCTCCGTGTTTGAACAGCTCGGCGGGTAGTCCGCCTTTTCCAGGCGATTTTTTGTTTTTGAGCCGGGATATAGCTATCCTCACTTCATCATAGTCAGGTGGTGGGACGACTTTTCCATCGTCAGGGATTGGGGTATCGGGTTCGACGTCTCCCTCGTAATTTAGCAGTGAGGAGAAGTGCTCCCTCCATAATTCAAGTACACTCTGTACGTCGGTTACCAGGTCGCCATTATTGTCCTTACAGGAACTTGCCCCGGTCTTAAAACCTTCAGCCATCCACCGGATCTTTTCATAGAATTTTTGGGCATCATTCCTGTCAGCCAGCATCTCAAGCTCCTCATACTCACGTCTTTCTGATTCACGTTTCTTTTTTCTGAAAAGGCGCCTCTCTTCCTTCTTCGCCTCACGATATCGTTGCCATACACTGCGGGTTGCGCCCGTTCGCAAAGTCTCCCTGTAGGCAGCGTGCTTTTTATCCGAGGCTCTCTGGAATCCTATAGTGTCTTCAGCGGCGGTACGCAATGAGTGAGAGATGTGCTCCCATTGCCCGGTTACATCGTTAGGTCGAAGATTGCTCTCCGATAGCAGGTGTGAGAGTCGAGTGGAAAAATTATCAGCTATCTGTGTCGTGCGCAGCTTCTCCACGTCAAACTTTCCTTCCGTTACTGCGCGTTCTTTCGTCTCTGCACAGAGGCGTGTGCGTATCTTGGCTGCAACAAGATAATGGTCCGAGTCGATATTGAGACCACGTAGGGTACGCACGTCCAGAAAGGTGGAGCTGTGTCTACCGTCGATCATGACATGATCAATATGGTTTCTTGTTCTTTGATCAGGGGACAGCTAGGTGGGTTGGTGTATTCGTTTGTGCTAGAACCTGGTACTACCATGACCATATTGCGAGCAGCGGCGAAGTCAATCAACCTAGTGCCGTTGGGGGATGTTATATCGTGGAGACTAAATTTTCCAACTGTATGACCAAAGACTCCTTCCATGCCCACTTTGGCATTAAAGTCGCCTAACACGATTTTTATATCGTGTAGGGTACAGCGATCATATGTCTATATGTATGCTCTTTCCCACCACGAATCCTTCACCACCCGCTTTGTCGCGTGTTTGGCCATAATGGTAGACGTCAAAAGGTCCGATGGTCGTCTTGCCTGCCCCATACATCGCATTTCCTGTAGGGCGGCGATGTCAGCCTTTGCATTAATGAGGACATCAACCAGCCGGGCAGCAGTACCTTCCCTTGAAAGGGTACATGCCCTTATCTTCATGATCGTTTTGCCGGGTCGTCAACATTAAAGAGAGTTCTCATCCGAGGCTTGTTGTGGTTTTCATTGGCAGTGGTTTTTACGTGGCTGTTCCCAAACCCAGCGCACAACCCGTCTCTGGGATTTTTAAAAAATTGTCACACATTTATATAGCGAGCCGCTTGCTCCATGACAGACACCCGCTTGCAGCCGCACCACGAGGTGAACAGACGCTGCGGAAAATACCTCGGTGAGCCCTTAAACTAAATATGCCAGAGTGGCCTCACCGAGGCTCCCTCTCTTTCCGCGGCAAGCATAAATAGTTTACGTTGCCCAGAGTGCATGAACGAGGACGCAAGAGGCGGGATTGACCAAGGTTTCAAAGTTGGAGCTGCTTATCCAAACATGCAACCACACCCCATTACACTCTCAAGGCCAAGGCTCTTAGCCTTATTAAATTGTATCCTATATGATTGTCGGAGCGAGTCCAGGTCATAGGACTACTAATGCGGCCTATGTTTACCTCGCGGTTTTGCACTGGACAAGCCTTATCTAGGGCATTTGAGAGCGCCGATGTCAAGGTCTTTACCAGATCCTCCAACTCCCCTACTGGTGAGGGGACTTGTGGGGGCAGTGCTGGTAGGTCCCTAGCTAATATTTCATTGTGTAGCTGCCAGTTGGTGTTACGTGCGTTTCATAACTGGCTGCTTAACAGAAAAGTCTAGAACTAGTTCTATGTACCGGTTGTCGGAGAATGAATGTTCATCAAGAACACGCCATTTTCTGACCCACTCATAAGTGCCTTCGCTGCAAATAGTAAGATCTACGACCTCCCCGCGGGTTTTATTGATAAACGTAGGTTCGTTACCCACGCTGTAAACTACCAGGTTAGTTGTTAATAAATAGTCAAACAACGACTCTCCCCTAACATTGATATCGGATGCTGGGTGTGATGAGCATTAGCGTCAGTTCCGATAATAAGATGACCCATGGAAAAATTTGCCACCCACCAGGTCTTTTACCTCCCTCTGTGGAGGAGGTTCTTCGGCATCGTAGGGCATATAGACGCCATCGTCAGGCTGGTACTGTCGACTGTTAAACTGGCAGCTGCAACGTCACCATTGGTATAGTTGGGCAAAAGAAAGGCGTTCAGTTCAGACTTAACCAAACTAGAGGCTCTAACCCTGCCCACCTCGCTGGCTCGGATAAGCTTAAAACCCTTAGTCCCCAGACCGCAAATCCTTGAGCTATTGACCCAGGGTTCTTGGATGAGGACCACATCTACCGAGGCTGCTTTAGATTTGTGCAGGTTTATCTGAAGCACCACCAACATGAGAGCGCTCAGACTTCCCTGCCACCGCCGTATGCTCGAGTTCTACCTCGTCTGGAGGCTTTTTTTTCAACGACGAGTTGTTCAGACCACGATTTGGCGTGGCGGAAACCCTACTAACTGTGGCAGTATCAACATTGATGCGCTCAGGACTATCTACTATCACCGTGAAGTTGAGGTCTTCCCCGTCCAGCAGGCTGTCAGTGCTTCTTCGCCATTTGATGTGGCAGATACCATACTTTCCGAGTCGGACACCTCTTCTGGCACTGCGATGTCCGAGTCCGCCGGAGTAGCCGAAATAGCAGCGCGTTATGCGTCGGTATACGTGGATAACGATCAGACCTATGCCGTAGTGCACTCGTCGATTGCATCGTTTAAGGGACTCGAGTGCCTCCTTATTCAAGGTGAAGACTACCTGCCTATCAGGCCCTACCGCATCCTCAACCAGATTGACATTCCAGTCCTGCGTCGGGAGAGAACGGTTCCTGATCCGAAGCATCCTGAGAATTCTCTCAGGTTCAGCAGGGATGGCAGGAATCCATGCCCTTGCCCTTGACCGATCCGGAATGTCCTTCCAGTCGACAACCTCGATTCTTGCCCCTTGGTAGATCTCACACAGTCTTGCAGCTGCTGCCTTGTACAGTGCAACAGTTTTTGCATCCTCGCAAGCGAATACCTGGATTCGACCCTGGTGCCATATCGCATCAGAACCTACTGTCGTGGCACCCGGATACTCATCCATAATGTCAAGAAGGGCATTACCGATCGCGTTCCGGACGTACCGCCACTGGGCCTTAGGGTTGGCCCAACTTTCGTTACCTCGGCCAATGACGCCTATGAGGATCCTTCAGCAAAGCTAAGTTCACCCACTCCGGGGGTGTTTTGCTGCCGTTTGGGATGAGTTTAAATCCCCGTCCGATCTCTGGCGTTTGAAGGGATTTCCGTTAACCTTCTTTGGCGCATAATTGCTTTGGAAGTTCGGTAACAGAGCTTCAGCTATCTCCACCGTCTTTCTGACATTCGGCGATAGCGTCTCCTGTGAAACTCTCTCGTATTTCTTCAGGATCCTTGCGGCCGCTCTTTTGTCCAAGTACTCAGAGCGACTGGGAGATGTCTTTTGGGAGGAATTTCAACCTGTAGTTGCTATCGCGGTCGTTCCCTTTTTTAGATCTCTGAGGCCAGGTCGAGAGACCACTGCCATAGACGTTAAGGAATTGGTTTCGGTACCGGCACTTAATGGAGGGTTAGCATCAGCCGTTGTTGGCTTCACTGTGTTTGTACCGGTGCTTGATTTGGGGATTGCCCCCTTATTATCCAGAGTTGATCGACCCGTAGTTGCCATTGCTGTCGATCCCTCGGCTGATCCTGAAATGGAGGTTGTCCTCCGACGTTGCTTTCTCGCTTGCTCCAGCATTGCCCTTGTACCGCAAGGGAAGAGTAAGGGGAGTGTGTTTTCCGCCGCGGCAGGAGGTTCCGTTCGATTACAGCCACGATTTGCCTCCCGGCTGCAAACGTCCAATGGGCACGTGGTCGCATAACACCCTGGATTGGGAGGGGGAAGATCTTTGCCGTCGCGTCAGAGAGGCTTCTCTCGTGATGTAGTAACGGACGGCGTTATGATCATAACGGCAGCGTAGCCCTGTGGATATCGACTTAAGCCCTCGTACCGCGGCAAGGTGTCCACCCTTCACGAGGGTACAGGGGTATTAGATTGGTGGCAAGTGAAAACATGTATGGCAGGTATTAACCATGGTTCAATTATTGAGGTTGAGGCAAAGGCGAATTCCCATGTATTTTGTTTTTGTAAATTTGTGGGCAGATTGTCAAAATAAATATACGCCCTGGATAAAATCCAAATTCGCCTTCGGCTCGTTTGGTGAATTGCAAGTGTATCTTCTGATGCTATTGGTTGTAATCTTGGGTACTTTCCACCAAATATTATGTGAATCATTTTTGATTTCTGCATTTTTCCCGTAAAAATTAAAAATAAAAGTTATCTCATTAGAATAAACGGATTGACTTTTGCACAGTGCACTATGCTTTGGAAAAAAGGAAGTGGTAAATTCAAAACACAATTTTCGATTTTGTAATTTAATATTTAATTCACTTTATTAACTACGTGTTCACAGCAATGAGCGCGGCAAAGACTCATTATGCTTGATAGCGGTTGTAAGGTCACTGTACTCCTCCTTTCTTGCCGATAATAGCACAAGCTTGTTTGGTCGACGCTCAGGGACTTCGTCAAGCTGATAGGCCTCAGGCTGATCTTTGCGGGTCAGTTCCGCTGCGTGTAGGAATTCTGGACCGTCACTCCAAAGTGGTAAGTTAAGAAATTCTTCGGGCAGGGTGCCGCGAGATATGATGTCTGCAGGGTTTTGCTTGGTGTTGACGTAGCTCCACTCCTCTATGCGTGTAAGTTCTTGTATTTTCGCAACTCTGTTTGCGACGAACGTTGTCCATGTATACGACGGTTTTGCTATCCACGCTAACACAATTTTTGAGTCGGTGTAGAAAAATTTTTCCGCTATGGACATTGACAGAGTATTTTGCAAACGTTCGACTAGTTCTGCCATAAGCAACGCCGCTTGGAGCTCTAATTTTGCAATGGATTTCGATGATGCTGGTGCTACCCGCGATTTGGAGCATACCAGCTTCACTGTAGCCCTGTTGTCAGGACCGACGCTGCGCAGATAACAGCATGCACCATAGGCTGCTTCACTACTATCGGAGAACGAATGGAGTTGCACCGAATTGCTTTCCGCTGAGGACAGTATGTGTCTGGGAATTTGCAACGAGTTTAGCTTTTCTAATTGTTGTACATAACTGTTCCATTGTCTAGCATGGGGTTCCGGTAGAGGTTCATCCCATGAAATTCGGAGTTTCCACAGTTGTTGCATAAAAATCTTTCCCAGCACAACGATGGGTCCAATCAATCCGAGGGGGTCAAATATTTTTCCAAGATCCGACAGAACTGTCCGCTTGGTTATTTTTTCATACCGCGTGAAGGCAAAATTGTAGGTGAACGTGTCGGCAGTAGGTTGCCATATCAACCCCAATCTTTTCACCATCATTATCACCGATTCTCATAAATGGTTCCTTGTGGTCTTCCGGAATTAATTCAAGCAGATTAGGAGTATTAGAACAGTATTTGCGCAATTCGAACTGAGCTGAGCCAAGCAGTTGTTGGAGATCTGACAAGAGGGTTACGGCTTGCGCAAAATTATTCGAGCCTGTCATTATATCATCGACGTACGTCTCTGACAAAAGTGCTGCAGAAGCTGAGGGATATTTATCAATGCTGTCTTCAGCCAGTTTAGTGAGGCAACGCGTGGCTAAATATGGCGCTGCGGATGTACCATATGCTACAGTATTCAATTGATAAACCCCTAGTATATCGCGAGGGTTTTCCCTCCATAATATAAGCTGGTATGGACGATCCACAGAGTCAATTAAAATTTGCCTATACATTTTGCTTATATCGGTTGTGAATACATACCGATATGATCGAAATCGTGTGATTACTGAAAATAGGTCTGCTTGCACGGTAGGGCCGGTCATTAAAATATCATTGAGTGACACATTGGAACTTGTTTTTGCCGAAGCGTCAAATACGACGCGTAATTTCGTAGATGAACTTTCCGCCTTCATGACGCAATGGTGCGGAAGAAAGTAACAGCTCCTTGGCATAACGTCGCTGGCATCTCCAAGTCTACTCATGTGATTTAACGACTCATACTCTCGCATGAACTGAGAGTATTCATCTCTTACAATAGGTTCTTTTGCTAACCTACGTTCCAATGAGGCAAAACGGCGTTTAGCTACTACAAAAGAGTTCCCTAATGAGGTCGGTGGCTCGCGGAATGGCAGTCGGACGACAAATCTACCAGTCAGCGTTCGTACTACTGTTGAAGAAAAATGGGACTCACAAAGGCTCTCTTCAGCTGTCAAAGCTTTTTTATCGCTGGTATGTGTCTCGATTTCCCAAAATTGACGAAGCAATTTTTCCAACAACGCCACAGATGGCGAGGTCACCTTACCGCACTGGAAACTTTGCTGTGATGTTGTGGGAAGTCGTCCAGTGACAATCCAACCCAGCTTCGTATTTTGAAGAAGAGGTAAATCATCAGCCAACCGCATCTGCTCGTTGATTAATAAATCATGATATAATTCAGCACCTAAGAGGACGTCGAATTTTCGGGACTTAAAAAATGAAGGGTCAGCTAAGTGTAGGTCGGCTGGTATATTCCAATGGGTAATATCAAAATGAAATTCGGGATGATATCCTCCAATACGTGGCAATATTAAGAACGTAAGCTCAGCTGAGTAAGTAGAGTTGTTTGACCTTAACGATGTGGTGATAGAATGGCGAGCTGTGGTGTTGTTTTCACCAATGCCGCATATTTCAACGTCAGTTAGTTGGCGTTTTATACCCAGCTGGACAGCGAGCTTCTCTGACACAAAATTCAGTTGAGATCCAGAGTCTAATAACGCTCTACAACTTACTGGAACCCCCCACTTATTTACCAGATGAATGAGCGTAGTAGCAAGAAGTACAGTGAATTTAGGAGTGTGTGCGCCTACTGGGAAACTACTATTTGGCGAAACAGGTTGCATATTGACCTTTTTTGTTGTTGCTGTGTTAGCACAGAGTTTATTTACAATAAAGGCAGTATTGGTGGGAGCGACAGCCGTTACGGCTTTTTCCGCTGCCTTAGCTGACGCTAATTGTCAATCATTTTTTGGTATTCTGCTCTGAGCAGACTCGTTGGCAGCTAGTGCATTTACCGACAAGCTGTTGTCGTGCAGTAGAGTGTGGTGGTTGTTTTTGCAGGTTCTGCATTTTTCCGAGTCACAGTGTAAATGCGTGTGACCGGTTTTAAGGCAGTTATTGCATAATTTTCGCTGATGAATGGCATCAATCCGCTGTTTAGGGCTCAGGGCCAAGAATTTTCGGCAGCGATAAATAATATGGTTCGCGCCATTGCAAAATGTGCATTCGCGTTGAAACCTTGTATTCCCTGCAGCGACAAAGGACGATCGCGGCTGCGTAGAGCGAACTTGAGCCTTGTTAGCATTTTGTGTTGGTTGCGAAGGCACCTTTGGCCGCTGAACTGAAGATCGTTCTTCCAAATGATTGCAACTTTTTTCAAGAAATTTGAACAGCTCCTCTAGGGTGGGCATCCGGTCAGTTGGACACTCGTCGTTCCATTTTTCAAGAGTAGTGTTATCAAGCTTTAGCAACACCATCTCGATAACCAAGTCATCCCACTGTACTACTGGTCTCCCCAAGGACGATAAAGCTCTCAAGTGTATACTTACCGAATCGACTAAGTCTCGTAAAGCACTTGAACCAACCTTTGCCGCGATTGAAGGTATATTAAAAAGTTGCCGTATATGCTCTCGTACGATGATATTTTTGCGTTGGTATCGCTCCACAAGTAGCTTAAGAGCAACGCTGTAGTTTTCAGCAGTGACCTCCAATGACTGTATACGGCGAAGAGCGCTATCTCGTAACGAAGACCGTAAGTAGTGGAAACGAGTGACGTCATCAAGAGCAGCATTGCGATGTACCAGAGCAGAGAAAGTTTCGTAATATGGCATCCAGTTAGTGTAGTCTCCTGAAAACGAGGGCACAGGAATCTCTGGCAGCTTGAGTCACTTACTACGGAATACTTCCTTCTGATCCTCTCCTCCAGTTAAACTTTTATTTGTGAGTTTGACGTTATTTATGGCGGTCAAAATCATTGGTCGTAGTGAAAAATAAAGCTCTTCATACACGGGACGAACGGCATCTGTGTCACCTGTTTCCAACTCCTCTAACTGAGCTTGTGTCGTTTGAAAGTCTGTGTAGTATTTTTCAAGCGCTGTCAATCTGGTCTCAAGTTCAACTATAGATGCACGGTCCAACTTACTGTCAGTGAATTCCTTAACGCGTTGTTGTTGCCCAACAACTGTATCACGTTTTATTTTTAATTTGGCTATTTTCGCTTCAGCCATATTTGAGGTTATGATAAAAATATGATATACTGAGCGGGGCCACCAGGGTTTTTTTTTTTTTTTGTTTTTGTTTAATAATATTTTAAATTTATATTAGTTTTTCCAAGATTTTCACGAATGTCTTGACGAATTTTCACAATATCTGATAACCGGTGGGCTTATATGCGTGGTATTTCGCGCGCGCGTACGTTTTTATACGAGATTAGCAACGTGTCTATATACGCGACTTACTACGCGTTGCCCATGTCTGTAAAAACGCCGTACAGATTGGATAAATTCCCGCCTTAGACAAACCTACATCTCCAGGACTTGCGAGTCCTGTCACGGTCGCCAATGGTAAATTCAAAACACAATTTTCGATTTTGTAATTTAATATTTAATTCACTTTATTAACTACGTGTTCACAGCAATGAGCGCGGCAGAGACTGACTGCTCGTGGTCTTGTTTTTTTGCTTATATGCTTAAAGAAGATGTATATGACAATATATAAAAAAAACCAATTGGAATTGAGCCGTTAGGTTAGTGGTCTGATATAGTGATGAACAATAATAGAAAACATTAGGATTGGTTCACACTGATAAGGCAATATACAAATTATTTATCATTGAATAATTGTAAATGATTACTAGCTTTTACGGATTTAAAGAAGCATTGCTGCTACTGAACAGGAAGCATAAAAAAGTGCGTCGAAGTTGTTTACATAAACAAATTGTGGATTAAACCCCCGGTCTCTTATAGGAAAGTGTAATTTTTGGGGGTTTCGCGCGGTATAACTTTTGATGGAATAGAGATATTTTATTTCTGTTTTCAGATTCTTAATTAAGACGTACATGCGTGTCTTTGGGTACTTAATTTTATATATTTTATCCGATTTTCGGTAGGTCCCCTTATACATATACATATGTACACACTAAAATAAAAATTTCCTTTAGTTTCTACTTTCACAGTTGTGATGTGTAGGACCTTCTCTACCATTCCCTCAAAGTAGTTTCTCCCAAAGCATGGTGCACTCTCGGAAAGTTTCCCCCCGCTGAAAACTACTACTTCGTTTCAACGAACACTGCTCAGCCAAAGTGAGCCAAAGTTATTACTGATTTGTTTCAACGAACACAACTAAATTAGAATTCGCCTTGAGTTTCACAATATGCCCATTTTTGTAAATAAAAAAAGTTTTCGTTCGCATTGTTGATAACTCAACCTGTATAATTGAGTCATGGTATGAACGCACCTGTTTTATGGACATGAAGAGTTTTATAGCCTGTTCATGCTGAGCCAGCATGTTGCATTTTAGCAATTGTTTATCCCTACTACGGTATACAATGATTTTAGTATTAAGCCAAAACGCAGGATTTATTTTGTCATTCACCATACAAATTCTGACACCAAAAGCAACTAAATGCTACAAAATTGTTGCATTAGTATTATTAATCCACATGCACACCCTCTATTCTGCTCCGAAATAATCGTTTGGAACTTGAAAAAGTTCCATCACTAGTGGCTTTTCCTTGACATTCTTCTATTCTCTGCCATTCGTAAACAATTGAAAATTTTATTTTGTTGAAAAACTAGCAAATTCGCGCGCGTGTGTTCAAATAAAATTAAAAAAAGTGAAACTACAATTAAAGTGATGCTTGTGAAACAATATAAATAGACCAAATGTATAAAAAAAGTTCGACTTTTTGTAAACATGCTCATAACCTAAACTAATTGCCACCGTCAGCTAAATGCATTAGAAATGCGGCAGCATGAACGTACCTTCGAAATGTGTGTCCGAAAATGGTAAACGCACCATTTAAAACTGAGCATGAACACTCCATTACACGAAAACAAAACGATTTCGCTGCAGTCCATTGTGAATAACATAAAATGTGAAATGCACGTGAACTTAGTACCTCTTTGCCGTGAAGTACAAGCGAAATTTCACGGCTAATTCACAACAAGAAATTTTGTATCGATTTTGACAGCTGTTTCATGTCAAACGCGAAGTGAGTACATAGCTTTATATTAAAATTTTCTTTGCTTATATACGAAGAACGATCGGTATATGATAACGAAGTTGCAACAAAATGTGCATTGTTGCCTTTTGCAGTACGTTTTTAAATCTTTACAAATTCTAAGAAGTTGCAAACAATTTCTGAAGAGTTCATAATGTAAAATAAACTTTATAAATTACAACCATTATTTTTCACCTTATTTTTTTAATTTAGAGAACTATTACCCCTTTAATTACTACTAAATTATTTACGCAATCGAATGCAACTCGGCGCTAAATGATACTATTTTCCAAAAAAGCAACTCTGATCATCAGTGTTAAACTCACTTGAAGAACACTGTGTACAACATAAAGTGTGAACTCTAGCTTTGACAGAAATGTCAAAACACATTTCCACGTCAAATCACAATTGTCAAAACACACATCCATGTCAACAATCTGGGTTGCTATTGTTGTTTTCGTTGCGCTCGGGTTTTGTGCAGCACCAAATATCAATGAGACAGGGTTCTTGTTTGTACAAAAGTGTTGCTGTGTTGCACAACTTTTTCACTCTAGTTTCTAGGACAACTTTTAAGCGAATCTTTCAGTTTATACTTTATATCAAAGAAAAAAAAAACCTTAAAACTAGTCAATTTTATTTATTTTAAAGAAAATTTTTTTGGTAAGTATCTTCTAAATGAGAAATTAGACAGAAAATGAAAACAAACGTTTGTTTTCAATATCCCGTTAGCACTAACCAACACTTTTTATGATAGATAACAAACAGTTTTAGTTTCTTGTATTGACGGTTCTACGAGAACGGTACCAGTACTTGTGCTGTACCCATCGTGCCGAAACGACCCGGGCCGTTTTCTTATATCGACCCGGCCAAGAGCAATACACTCGGGGTGACATGTCTGATTTTAGGCAGGGCTACAGCTCATTACAACAATAACAACAACAACAACATAGATAACAAACGCTTTCTGTACATTGAACTGGCGGCTAGAGTTAATAGGAGATGCCAACAGTTTTAAGTTGGACCTTTACACTTATACGGAAATTGTGAAAGTCACACTGGAAAAATCTGGTTACCTTTTTATATTTGGAAACATGTATGTATGTACGATGTTTTTGGATAGATTTACTATCAAATACATATCTTAACAGTTTGACTTAAATGAATGCAACGAGGCTATAACTATATAACAGTACACCTGCACAAAGAAGGCTTCAAACCCCAAAATTTGATATTTGTTTCCTTTATGGGTCAACTCCTAATAAATTAGCTAGAATTATGGAAGATAGCTAGTATGAAGCCCAATAAGCCATTTTGTTTGATATCAACCTGAGACGCATTTGACTTGAATTTTGTGAAGTGAGCCACTTTTTTTCGAAGTTGTACTGGGTAAAGCCATGTGAAGTGTGCACTAGAGGTATACGCCGTCAAATTTGTCGGCGTGCGCCGGCGTGGTGGTATAAAAAAATTGCATGTTGAATTTAAAAACTCCATAATTTCAATTGTTGGGATTTTTATTGAACTGACAAAAAATTTTGGGTACATTTTTTATGTAATGTAAATGAACGTAACTTTAAATGTTTCACATTTTATAATATAATATAGAAGAATACTAAAAACATAACGCATAGCAGTCTTTTAATCAAATTCTTACACTGAAATAACTATGTTACATATTGAGTCTAGGACTAAAATTATGTACATTAACCGAAGGCTTTGTTATGATCACTACAATATGCATGTGTGATTTAAAATATATGTTTATAGTGTAATATTATATCAATTCAGTCTTTGTATACATTGTTAACATACAAGTAAAGCTATTGTAATGCTTACATTGATAGAAATTTACTTATTTAGTTTAAAAAAAAAATGTGTACCATTTCACTTCTTTGTACAGTTGTTGTTGTGTATATCTTATGTTTATAAAGTTGTATGTGTCTCTTTTCATAGCGAAAAATAATCATTTTAAATATTCTACACAAGACTCGTAGTTGTCATGGGTAAAAATTGTTTTGTTAATGTTGTGAGGGCTTAGCTGTGACCGCTTATTTGTGACTGCCAGACCATCTATAGAAAAAACTCGCTCACTCGGCGTACTTGTTGCAGGATGCATACAACTTTTTTTGCTAGCTTGGATAGCAAGGGCATTGCAGCCGCCTTTTCCCTCCAAAACTCTAAAACATTCTGATTGGAGGACAGAATTAGCAGCAAATGACATTCTGCTTCTAAATTAGAGTTTTTCAAACTCGAAGAATACCGCTTGGCAAGTTTCAATATTTTAGAAGAAGGTGAAGTTTCTTCAGAATCGTTTACACTATTTCCGTTTTTTGATGAATCACCAACAAGTCTTTTATACATCTCTATCAAAAACTGTACTTCTGTCTTACATTTGCTTTTGCAGTATTCTGTAACACAATCTAATGTGATAAAACGCGGATCCAGCAGCGTTGCGCATACTAAAATATCAGTTATTGGAAATCTATAGTCAAGTTTACTCTTCATATTTTTTTTTATTTGTTGCAATAAATGATCGTGACAAAAGCTGAAATTATTCTGATTTAAATCAGTGTCATCGTTTTCAGATAATATTGATAATATCTCAGTTCGAATGATTAACGCAAGAGAAATATTGACAGCATCTTTGAATTTTTGCAAAAAGTCTCTTAATTTATACAATAGTAGTACTTCCGTTTCGAGTAAAATTAAGTCAGTTTTATTACAGTTTAAAAGAAGTTTATTAATGGCAGCCCTTTGAGATCCAAGACTATCAAGTAATGATAAGACACTGTGCCATCTTGTAGATATCGAATTTTTAAGGGTGGTGTTTCTCTTATCCACCAAACTGCCATGCAAGTCATTGGTATTATTTATGTTTCTATATACTTCCAAGGACACATCATCAAGGGGACCGAACCCTTCGTCGTAGTCGACCCATGAAGCGTCTTATGAAGCCAGGAGTTCTTCCAAGTTATCAATTTTTGAAGTATTTTTTGAAGAAGTATTTTCTGCATCAAAGTGACGTATATTGTGCTCGTTTTTTAAATGACGTGTTAAATTCCCTGTTGAGACGTTCTTGCTGTGTGAAATACAGCTGCTAGATCCATCATCTTTTGCACTTTGGTATTTGTTTCTTTCAGGGGTCAACTGCTAATAAATTAGCTAAAATTATGGGGGAGGACTCTAAAGACGGGGTTTGGCCTCAGGATCACGAATCCGGAAGCGCTTTTTAGGGACGGCCTAAATAAATTACAATCACATGAAAACTTACAACTTTGATCGCAAATATGTAACTCAAAATAATAAAAAAAGCGCGTCCGGATTCGTGATCCTGAGGACAAATCCCGTCTTTTAAGCCCTCCCGCACAATTTTAGCTAATTTATTAACAGTTGACCCCTAAAGGAAACAAATACCTGCACTTTTAACACATTTAGGGCACGGCCATTAGTGCGTTGTAAATGTAAATTATCACAAAAAAAAATGTTAAACGCGCCGGCGCGCGCCGCTAAAAAGGCTATTCGGCGGCGGCGCGTCGAAAATGACTTTTGTCGGCGGCGGCGGCGGCGTTTGTCGGCGGCGTATATCTCTAGTGTGCACAGGTAAAATCACTTTATCGACGATTTTGAAAACTATCGTTTCATTGGATAGTGGGCCAGACTCAAACCTCGTGCTAAAAATATTTCGTCAAAATTCGTGTCTTTGTTATTGTATAATTTTGCACTAAGCACTGTCTGAACCCTTGATAAATAAAACGCGAGTACCTTCGATTTTATAAGTATAAAAAAAAGAACTTTATTAGACGTAATTTGAGGCGACAATAGCGGTTGGAGAGTAGCGAACTATTAACTCAAAAGCGGTCCATTACAAATCATTGCACCGCTTACTTCTTTTCTTTCTTACTTCCCAATTTGTAAATATGTAAATATAATATTTCCAATAACAGTGCAATTCAAAGTTTATATGTACACAAAAATAAGGTAAGTATTTCAGAGAACAGCAAGTGTATCTATAATAAATGTGTAATTCAGAGAACGGTAAGTATATGGTAAGTACTTATAAGGGGATTTCATACATTTCAAAGTAAGTAATTCATGAAACGGTAAGTATTAATAAAATAAATAAATATGCATAACTAAATGTAATTTCGCTTTATTCTTCGAAATCAATGTGATTTTCACTCATGTCTTCAACATGCCGCCGGGCCTGCGGGGACGTGACACCTATGAGATCTTGTAACCTTTGAATACTATGTTCAGCTTGGTCAAATAGGTTTCGTATGCGGCGCTGAAACCCAGTGTCGTCTGGAACGCTTCTGCCGATAGCTCGCTGGTGGGTTGATCGACTTTGCGTTCGGGGTTGGACGTTGGTCGAGCGTGCTCGTTGTGGTTGGCGACTTCTGCTTGGGCCGGCGGAACGAGTACGGTAGTGGTCAACCGACCGTGGTGAGGCAACGAAAGATCGATGTAGTAAGGTGTGGTGTGCTAACCCACACCGCCGACAAGAATCCGGTGAATCACAATTACCCGTTGTGTGTGACGTGGCGAGGCAGTTGACGCAATAACGATGGGCCCGCGCCGAATCGTACCTCTCATCTGGCGTCATCGCCAGAAATGTTCGGCAGTGTCTCATCGAGTGCATCTGGCAGCACAAACGACATGTACCATAAGCCCTGGGTCCGTTGGTACTGTAAATACAATGAAAGAGACGGAGAAAGAAAAGAGAAAAACGAAACCATTAGTACATGTGTATAGTGGTGGAGAGGCTATTAGGAGTTGAAATGGAAAGGTTGTTTGGAGCTCGGTGGGTGCTTGACTAAGAGGGAGACAATAAACAAAGTTTTGTTATGTTGCGAGTAATGGTGCCGGCTTGAGTGCGGATATCCACCACGCGCACGTTCTTGTCTGGTGCGGGATGAAGTTTGATGATTCGCCCAAGCCTCCATTCATTTGGAGGCAAGAGGTCGTCCTTGACGACGACTAGATCTCCTTCGTTTAGATTCTTTTCCTGGGTTTTCCATTTGCATCTTTTATGAAGTTCCTGTAAATATTCAGTTTTCCAGCGCTTGCTGAATTGATGATGGAGTACTCTCAATCGTTGCCATTTATTTACTAAGGATAGGTTCGCGGCGTTTGGCTCTGGATTCGCGAGAATGGGAGCCCCACGTAGAAAATGACCTGGCGTTAGAGCTTGCAGATCATCGGGCTCTTGAGACATTGGGGAAAGTGGTCTAGAGTTTAAGACTGCTTCGATGCGAATGAGGAGAGTGTTGAGCTCCTCAAAGGTGAATTTTTGGGTTCCGGAAACTTTAGTGAGATGAGTTTTAAAACTCTTGACTGCGGCTTCCCAGAGTCCTCCCATATGAGGAGTATATGGAGGGATGAACTGCCATGAGAGGCCGTGTATTGCGTACTTGTTGGCGACGTCTGCGGCGCTTTCCTGGAGGAATGCAGAGAATTCTCTCTGTATGCTTCGTTGGGCTCCTAAGAAGGTTTTGCCGTTATGGGACATTATTTTAGAAGGTATACCTCGACGGCCCACAAAGCAAGCAAAGGCTGCTTTAAACGCTTCAGTGGTAAGATCCGAACAGACTTCTAGGTGTATGGCTTTGGTAGAGAAGCATACAAAAACGCATACATATGCTTTGGCGTATGATGCTCGGCGAAGAGTTGACGTTTTTACTAGGAATGGCCCCGCGAAATCGACTCCAGTGGTGTGGAAGGGCAGTGAATAGGTTGTGCGCTCGGGGGGAAGAGCTGCCATCATTTGAGATTTCGCCCTTTGTTTATATATCGTGCATCTCTTGCAGTGAAATATGCATTTCTTTACCTTCTGTTTCAGTCGTGGGATGTATTTCAAAAAACAAAAAAGATGGCTCCACTTAATCGTGTATATCTCAAGAACAAATTGAGCTATTCGAAAACGGTTTGAAAAATTTGAGAGCTTATAAAATTTACTATAATCAGTACATACAACACTTTTTGCTAGGTCCTGCAGATTCAAACATAGTGAACAATCATTACGGATTTTTTAAATTTTTTTTGTAAAAATATAAAAAAATTTGTACTTTGCGAGGAAGCATCTCGAAAACTTTTTGTTTTTTAGCAGATATTTTCGCCCGCCTCTAAGCTCTGTTTTATTACAAAAAAAAAACAAGCTATCAGTGAACAAAATCGATGAACTAATACAAAAGTTATAAGCATTCAAGTAAATATATCCATTTAATACTTAAGTACCCTACAAATAATAGCATATGTACATATGGTTCTGTCTTAACTCTATGATCTTATTTTATAATTGAAAAAGTTATGTCTTGTTTTGACGCTTATTTAGATTAGGATCGGTTTCTCTTATGAGAAACCAACAGTAGTCGCCCATCATAGCGACATCCCAGAATCCTTGATACCGACTTTCAATCACTTTAATTTGCTGGTGAAACCTTTCGCCATGCTTGTCACTTTCGTCGCCAAGATTTTGTGGGAAAAAATTTAAGTGGGAGTGTAAGAAATGAATTTTTAAAGACATATTTACTCCTGAAAGAAAATAAAAAAGTAAATTAGATAAATACATAAGTGACACATTAGTATATAATTTTCTTAGGCTGGATTTATCTTTCAATTCAGAACAAATTTTTTGTTTGTATTTTTCCCGTTCTTGTTTGTTCGGAACTGGACGATGAATTCAGATTTATGGCTATATATTCTCATGTAAATTTATGTAATATATAATTTATTATAATATGTTTTTTTATTTACCCATTTCCGCATAGTTTTTGATTAAGTCGTTCACTATCATCTCGTAGTTATGACTTTTGTGTTTGCCTAAAAAAGAAGTAACGACCTTTTCAAAAGAATCCCACGCTGCTGCCTGCACTGGTGACAATAGTTCTTTGAAATGGTTATTGGTAATCATTTTCCTTATTTGCGGTCCCACAAAAATCCCTTCCTTTATTTTTGCTTCTGAAATCTCTGGGAAGATTGTCTTCAAATGATGAAAAGCTTCGCCTTCTTTGTCCAAAGCCTTCACAAAGTTTTTGATAAGGCCGAGCTTGATGTGGAGCGGAGGTAGAATTATTTTTTCCTTCTTGATAAGTGGAGAGTATTTTATGTTATCTACCCCAACTTGAAACTCGATTCGTTCTGGCCAATCCTTTATGATGTAGTGGTCTTGACGAGCTCGGCTATCCCATTTGCATAGAAAGCAACAGTATTTTGTGTATCCACTTTGTAGACCACATAGCATTCCAACGACTTTAAGATCGGCACATATTTTCCAATCATGTTCTTCGTATTTGATTAACTTGAGCAATTTTTGCATTATCTCATATGTTTCCTTCGTATTTACTGCATGCGCGATCGGGATAGATGGCTTTTGGTTGCCAATATGCAATAATACGGCCTTTAAACTTAATTTATTGCCGTCTATGAACAATCGCCACTCTTTTGAATCATATGGTTCACCAAATTGTTTGAATAGACAAGCAATGTCTTTGCAGTAACAAACACTGTCCTCCTTCGTATAGTACTTGGAAAATTCTTCGTGACGAGTTCTATAATATGCTACCTTAACATCGGATGAAACAAATTTAAATTGTTGCATTCGAGAGGCGTGTAGTTCGGCCTTTTCCTTTGACAATTCCAAATCCCTTATCCAATCATTGAGTTGTGCTTGTGACAAAGAATTTCTTTCGTTTTCCGTTTGAAATTCAGTACAACATGATGCCGCGTAATCAGATACTACTGTTGACAATGAAACTGGAGCTGGAAATTAGTTCTGGTAATGACACTGTAGATACGCTCGCATAGGTTACTTTTCTGGACTTTCCAACCCCAAGTACTTTTGTAGTACAAATATAGCAGTCCGTTGAATGGAAAGTTGGTTCCCTCCACTTCATTGGTGTAATAAATTTCACACGTCGCCTAAATAGATAGTTTCAGAAATTAGTCAGCTATGCATTAAAAGGGAACAAATTCCTAATTTTTACAACGTACCTTTTTGTTCCGGTTTCCGAAGAAATCAATTCGACTCGGCATGTGGTGCACACAGTGTTCGGTGTCCATGGTTTTTCATTGTTTTTAGGCTCAATTCCAAAACACTTATAGTATGTAACTTTCAAAGGATTTGAAAACACACGTACTTTTAACAATAAATTGACCGCAGATGAAACAGAACATATCTGGATCATTTGTACACTCAAACTCTCGCGCCCTAATCGGATGATGAGATTGTGCTTAACAAATAGCCACTAATTTATGCGATCGTTTTGAGCAGGTGAAGTATCAAAATTCATAAAAATTTCGTAACATCAAAAATTAGAATACCCTAGTACTAGTAAAATGTACAGCAGGTATAAACAATTTTTCGAGCTAAGCTCCAACAAGAAACATTCATAATTGATACATAAGTACACACCATAGGTAGAGCAAACCAATAATACTCAAAAAAGTGGTATGAAGGAATGCAAATTAAAAACCTCAGTGTGCTTCTGCATAAATATGCACGCCTAATAATATACTCATATTCCGTGTATCATATGGAAAATATGTCGCGGCCTTATGTCTAAAGGTATGAAATTGGCACGCTTATAAGAAAGTTGACTTAGAAATACTACAGGGCATCGTAGCTGATTTGTTATAAGCAATTGCTTTAACCGCTTCGGTGCAGACACAGTAGTTCTGTGTCCGAAAATCCATCTGATGTGGACCCTGGAAAGTCCGAAGCGTCGTCATGGTATCCGTCGCTGTGTAAATCTTTGTCAATTTTATCTAAGTATCAAAATTCATAAAAATTTCGTAACATCAAAAATTAGAATACTGTAGCATGACAGCTAAGCAAAACAAAATGTTCACACATTAAATAAGTTCAATATACTTTTGGCAATAACTAGGCCAAAGTATTCAAATGAATTTAGCTTGCGCTGCACTTCTCCAATAACATAAAGTCGATTGAACCCATATTATTATTGCAGAATAACGTATGTAGATGACTAACGACTTAAAAATGTAAGTTTGTAAAGTAGATTACTCATAAGGTAGATTGTAAACATATAAAAGACGGCGATGAGCCGAAATAAATTCATTTTTGGTCTAAGACGCAACCCTATTGTTTTACTTATTCCTCGAATCAAATCGTGCATTTTAATGCTCGGACTGATACGGCTGAAGAGCTCAGATAATACTTGCTATACCCCCAAGCATTACATGGCGATCCTACCAGCTTAAGACTAGATCCTGCCAGCTTAATGCTAGATCCTGCCAGCTTAAGGCTAGATCCTGCCAGCTTAAGGCTAGATCCTGCCAGCTTAAAGCTAGATCCTGCCATCCCAATTTAAAACCAGATCCTGCCATTCCAATTTTAAAACTAGATCCTACAAGCTCAAGGCTAGTTCCTGAAAGCTCAAAATTAGACTTTGCCAACGTTACTCAAATCGAGATCCTACCAAACCGAAATCGAACACTACCATTATGGTAGAAGAATACATCCCGAAAGGATCAGAAAATATCAAAAACTATCCCAAATACACCCCCACTAAAAACGTAGTAGTTCCCAAACCAATAACATTAGAGGAATACAGGCAAGGGCAAAACCGCGAAAAAGCAAACCTTAAGGAATTTCGAGAGAGCATAAGCGGTGAAATTAAACAAAAAAACGGGGAGGCAAAAAACGAAAATATCAAAAAGAGTGCGCTGAACTACGACGCATAATCACCATCAGTCGCTGCGAACAAAGGAAGGTTTTAATGAATAAGCTGAAAGACATGCGCAAAAATGGGTGGAACCCAGCAAAGACAACAACGCAGAACCACCAACAGGAAAATTAGGAAATTTATAGTAAATTTTAATTTAATTTAAGTAAAAAATGAAAAAATTAAAAATATATAATTTTAATTATAAACATATTCCACTTTGAAATGGTCAGGAAACCAAAGTAGTTCAATTAAAATCCTATTGATAGGGACGAAACTAAGCTAATAAAAATACAAAAAAAAATATATATTTTTTTATCATTAAATTAAATAACAAGAACTAACAATAAGGAAAATTGTTTTTCTCATTCACATTTTTAATTTAACACGGTAATATTAAAATTTTTTTCACAGGTTAAAGGAAGATTTTTTTTTTACATAAAAATTACTTGGTGGAAAATTGCACTAAATGGTATCTTGATAGGAATAGCAGGATACGAAGTAGGTAAAGAAAATTCGGCAGAAAAGAGTTATGAAAACAGGGTAGTTAAATACGAACCACATCAAATTATAGAAAACAAAGAAGAGCTCCCTGATAAATTCCATTATAAAAATGCATCAAATTAGCAAAACTCACAAAATTAATAAAGAACAAATTACAGATTTAAAAGGCATCGGTCAGGGAATAACCAGCACATTAGGCACAATTAAAGCGGATTTAAAAGGTGATGACCTTCTAATTTACCACAAATTCCATGTTGTAGAATACGACTTTCCAATCCCATGCGACGGAATAATAGGACTAGATTTCATAAAGAAATACAATTGTATCTTAGATTATAGCAAAACAGAGGATAAATTAATCCTAAGGCCATATGATTTTCCCCAAACAGTAACAATGCACCTAACAAATTGTCTGTCTGTCAACACACTTACTATCCCTGCTAGATCTGAAGTCATTAGACAAGTTAAAGTAAATACCATCTTCATACCACACCAACAATTATCTGAAGGAATTTTCATAGCAAACACTATCACAGATAAAGATCAAACTTTTGTTAGAATTATCAACACAACACATAAAAACACAACTATTCAAAATTACAAGATTAATACCGAAAATTTAGACGATTACACACTAATTAAAACAAACACACACAATAAAAATTTTAACGATACAGAAAAATTGAAAAGATTAACCAAAAACTTTCCAAAATTTGTCAATTCTCAGTTAGCAACATTATGCACAGAATTCATAGACATATTTGCACTAGAAACAGAACCAATTTCTTCTAATAACTTTTACAAACAAAAATTATACATGAAGGAGGACACTCCTGTTTACATAAAAAATTATAGATTGCCTCAAACGCAAAAGGGAGAAATAAGCAAACAAGTAAATAAGCTAATCGAAGATGACATAATAGAACCCTCCATATCGGAATATAATAGCCCAATCTTATTAGTCCCCAAAAAATCACTCCCAGGAAAAACAGAAAAAAGATGGAGATTAGTGGTAGACTACAGACAGGTAAATAAAAAGCTAGCAGCAGACAAATTCCCACTTCCAAGGATTGACGATATTTTAGATCAACTTGGAAGCGCAAAATATTTTTCATGCCTAGACCTTATGTCAGGTTTTCATCAAATCGAATTACACCCCGACTCCAGGGATATAACCTCATTTACAGCCGAAAATGGCACATATAGATTCAAAAGACTACCTTACGGATTAAAAGTAGCACCGAATTCATTCCAAAGAATGATGACGCTAGCATTCGCAGGCCTAAAGCCATCTCAAGCATTCCTCTACATGGATGATTTAGTTGTATTAGGTTGTTCTGAAAATCACATGCTAAAAAATTTAAGAGACGTATTCTCCACTTGCAGAAAATTCAACCTAAAATTACATCCAGATAAATGCCTATTTTTCAGCCAAGAAGTAACATATTTAGGACATAAATGTACAAACAAGGGAATATTACCCGACCCGAGCAAATTTGAAACAGTCCAAAATTACCCAACACCAAAAACAGCCGATGAAGTTAAAAGATTCGTAGCTTTCTGTAACTATTACAGAAGATTTGTACCGAAATTCTGCATAACAACAGACGCTAGTGGGTACGCTTGTGGGGCAGTCCTTAGCCAAGAACACGATGGCAAACAGTTACCAATTGCTTACGCTTCTAGGTCCTTCACAAAAGGTGAAACCAACAAAGCCACAATAGAAAAAGAATTGGCCGCAATCCATTGGGCCATAACCTTCTTCAGACCATATGTTTATGGCAGAAAATTTCTAGTTAAAACCGACCATCGTCTTTTAACATACCTATTCTCGATGAAGAGCCCTTCATCTAAGCTTACACGAGTAAGACTCGATTTAGAAGAGTACGATTTTGAAGTGCAGTATATAGCCGGAAAAGAAAATCATATTGCGGACGCATTATCCCGCATAACAATTACAAACTTAAAAGATATGTCAATTAAGGCAAGTAAAATATTAAAAATAACAACAAGATCAGCAGCAAAACAGACCAGCAGTAATGCTGAAAATAAAGAAAGTCACAAAGAGAACCCCAAAATTTACGAAGCGCTAAATAAATTTGAAGTTAAAAGACATGTCGAGCTCGTTTTCACTCCTCGGAAATTATATTTCAAAAAAGGAAAGAAAATTTGTAGCACTTTGGATACAAGCAACCTAATTGTTGAGGATAAGATTGACTTAGGATAATTCTTTACCAGACTCGAAAGAGAAGCCGGCAATTTAGGACTTGTACAAATACAGTTGTCCTTAGGGGACAAATTGTTTAAAAGAAATTATACTGCAGTAGGCAAATTTATAGAAAAGGGTAACAAAGTTCTCAAAAAGCTAACAATCGCTCTAACCCCAGAGGTTATATATGTGACAAATCCCGGGAAAATTAAAGAAATTCTGCATAGATATCATGACGATCCTATTAGTGGTGGCCACCCAGGAATAAATCGCATGACAGATAAAATCAAGCAGAAGTATAGCTGGCTGAATATGAAAAACGATATAAGAAAATACATAAAAAACTGCATCCACTGCAAGAAAAA
The DNA here is from genome assembly GCA_964058755.1 of Campiglossa producta. NCBI lineage: Eukaryota > Metazoa > Arthropoda > Insecta > Diptera > Tephritidae > Campiglossa > Campiglossa producta. Next base: position 88,116,434 of record CAXKVI010000003.1, on the reverse strand, counting down.
AAAGACCAATAAGCATATAAAAGAACCAATGACAATAACGGAGACACCTCCGAAGGCATTTGACATTGTACAAATCGATACAGTCGGACCATTACCGAAATCGATAAACGGAAACGAATATGCAGTCACCATCATATGTGATCTAACCAAATACTTGGTAGCGATCCCCGTTCCAAGCAAACACGCAGCAACAGTCGCTAAAGCCGTGTTCGAGAACGTCATTTTGATTTATGGACGCATGAATACAATAATGACAGACATGGGCACAGAGTACAAAAACGACTTATTCAAAGAACTGTGTAAATTATTAAAAATTGAACATAAGACTTCAACACCGTATCATCACCAAACTTTGGGTACTGTAGAACGCAGTCACCGGACATTCAATGAATATATACGTTCCTACATATCCAGTGACAAAGATGACTGGGATGAATACCTCAGGTATTTCACGTATTGTTACAATACGACGCCATCAACCACACATAAATATTGTCCATTTGAATTAATATTTGGGAAAAACCCACCGAATTATGCATTTTTAAAAGAAAATAAAATCAGCCCATTATACAACCATGAAGCTTATGATAAAGAAGTAAAATATAGACTTCAAATAGCACAGCAAAGAGCTAGGAAATTAGTCCAAGAGGCTAAAGAAAAACAAAAAACAAATTATGATAAAAATAGCTATAGTAAAGAAATAAACATAGGAGATTTAGTATTAGTTAGAGAAGAGGCCTCCCATAAGTTAGATAATAGATATAACGGATACTACAAAGTTAAAAATATCGATGAGAACAACAATTTCACTTTAATACCGCATAGCATAGGAAGTAGCATTAAAAACAAAAAAGAAATTATAATTCATAAGAATAGACTTAAAGCAATATAACTCCACTACATAGTAATAACAAAAAAAAAAAACAAAATACAAAATATCATGTTCAAAATACAAAAAAAGTCATTGCAATAAAGACACATGTAAAACAAATGTAAACAAAATAAAAGAAAGAAAATCTTTTCCGATGACATAACATTATCCATAAGCTAAGAGGGTCAAACATTTTATTACCTCACAATAGAATACTCATACATTAACCAAAATGTATGAGCATTCTTTTAAAGAGAGGAGGTGTAGCATGACAGCTAAGCAAAACAAAATGTTCACACAATAAATAAGTTCAATATACTTTTGGCAATAACTAGGCAGCTTGCGCTGCACTTCTCCAATAACATAAAGTCGATTGAACCCATATTATTATTGCACAATAACGTATGTAGATGACTAACGACTTAAAAATGTAAGTTTGTAAAGTAGATTACTCATAAGGTAGATTGTAAACATATAAAAGAAATAAATTCATTCTTGGTCTAAGACGCAATCCTATTGTTTTACTTATTCCTCGAATCAAATCGTGCATTTTAATGCTCGGACTGATACGGCTGAAGAGCTCAGATAATACTTGCTATACCCCCAAGCATTACAATACCCTAGTACTAGTAAAATGTACAGCAGGTATAAACAATTTTTCGAGCTAAGCTCCAACAAGAAACATTCATAATTGATAAATAAGTACACCCCATAGGTAGAGCAAATCAATAATACACAAAAAAGTGGTATGAAGGAATGCAAATTAAAAACCTCAGTGTGCTTCTGCATAAATATGCACGCCTAATAATATACTCATATTCCGTGTATCATATGGAAAATATGTCGCGGCTTTATGTCGAAAGGTATGAAATTGGCACGCTTATAAGAAAGTTGGCTTAGAAATACTACAGGGCATCGTAGCTGATTTGTTATAAGCAATTGCTTTAACCGCTTCGGTGCAGACACAGTAGTTCTGTGTCCGAAAATCCATCTGATGTGGACCCTGATAAGTCCGAAACGTCGGCATGGTATCCATCGCTGCGTAAATCTTTGTCAATTTTCCCTAAGTATCAAAATTCATAAAAATTTCCTAACATCAAAAATTAGAATACCCTAGTACTAGTAAAAAGTACAGCAGGTATAAACCATTTTTCGAGCTAAGCTCCAACAAGAAACATTCATAATTGATACATACCCTGCAGGGAACTCAGACACTAGTGAACTAATTTCAGGTTCAGAACTAGATATAAAGTGGCCAATGAGAACTAATACGTTAGTGACTACATTTTCACTAATTCCCTGCAGGGAACTCAGGCACTAGTGAACAAATTTCAGGTTCAGAACTTGTAGCATCGCCTATAGCAACCCAATCCTTATTACAAAATAGTTAATAAATTCTTCCTTAATTCCCTTTTCACCCAACTGAACAAGTGTAGCAATTCCCTTTCGTTATTAGCGAGTGCGCAAACCCATAATTTATTTTTCTCCAATGCTACTTTTGGTATGCCCAAATAAACTTCCGTCTGTCAACACTCTTACAAACATTACAAAATTACTGTCAAAATTTACGAGATGACGGTCTCGACCTTGGTGTCGGAAGTCACGAACTTCCTTTCTTATCCAGACACGGAGCTGTCCAGACATACATTTCCCAGCCATACCAATTGTAAGTATAGTGCCTAGAAATCCCAGTCCCCTTAGATCTTCTTTTGAATATTACTTTTGTTTATTTTTCAAGATTAAATTATAACTACCTTGCTGCATATTAAAACCAAGGTTCAACAATAGTGTTGGTGGTTTTTTTTCATTCCAAGGTAAACAAATTATTTGTGGATCTTCGTTTCATTTTACTGATCTACATATGGTCTTTTTTTTCTTGTTTCCATATACATAGATTGGCATACATCAGCTACATAATTCATTTTTCTCGCTGTCGACTGTCTGGCTTTGAGATTTCCCACCCCCAACATTAGTTTCTCTATGCGGCTGAGCGACAGCGGTCAAAATCCATTGGTGGTGATACATCTTTCTTTTTGTTAAAAAAACAAGAGAAAAACCAAACTACTGAAAACAACAAAAATTTGTGAAAAATTAATACTAAAATCTTTAAATATAGTAAAAAGAAAATTATTGCAAAAAAATTCAGAAAAATTAACAAAGAGTAAGTGTAGGCAAAAGTGCTGGTGCAGGTAACAAAGCCAACGAAAGAAAAGTGCCTAAGCATATATAAATGAAAAGCAAAGAAATTAATAAAAAGAAAAAAAAGTTTTGAGAGAAATTAGTTTTTCTTTAGTTACATTTTTTTGAGAAAAATTCGAAAATTTCAAAAAAAATCCAAACATTTCAAAAAAATTCAAAAATTCAAAAATTCCAAGCAAAAAAAAAAAAAGTTAATTGAAAATAATTTGTATATGTTGTTAAAAAAAAAAAAAAAACAAAAAAAAACACGCGAATTGAAATAATTAATAATTCTTTATTATCCTTAGTCAAAAATATTTGAGGAGAAAAAAACAAAAAAATTTAAAAATATAAAGTTATAAAAAGTTAATATAGTGCAAAAAAAAAAAAATTTTATATATAATTTTCTGAGACGGTCTAAGGCGTATCATTGCATTAACATATGCTATGGTAATAGAAATGATCCAGCGAGGCTAATAAAAAGAAAAAAAAAGTACAGTGTCGACAATTTTAAATAGTTAAATAACAACTCAAAGTTCCAAAATATTAATCATTATACATACATACATACATACGCATCATAACAAGCTAGACATTAGCTTTTATGTATGCTTAAGAACAAGGGAGAATGACAACAATATAAAGATCGTAACCTAACTCTCATCTCATCCGAATCATGCTCAAATAACAACAACTACGAAAGGCCTTTCATCGTTGCTGCTAATCGGTAAGTGTTTTTGATTCGTTTCATTACCTATATTTTGCTTTACATAAAAATGACTTTGTATCAATAAACAAGAAAAAATGTACTCTCGTTGGGTTATGATTTGAGAATTTTAAAATCGGAACACAATGTCATTTTTATGTATGCATATGTAATATCTCTTTGTTGTCATTTTTCTATATTGTTTTTTTTTTTTTTGTTTGTTTTGATACTATTGGAATTGAGACAAATGGTTCAAACGTTGGTTGATTATAAATTTTTATAGAACCAGGGTCCTAAAAGTTTTTTTTCGTTTCCTATTATATATTTTTGTTTCTTTCATAACAAGAAAAAACATTTTCTTTGCTTTTACACCAAAGTTAAAAATAAAAGTTGTAGTATTTTTGTAAATTTCATGTGGTAAATAATACAACAATTGGAAGTTGTTATTGCTTTGAAATGTGTTGGTAGTTACTAGCTAGGAACAAAACGAAATTATTGGCTTAATGATATGGCCGAAACACACTTAAAAAAAAAATTAAAGCTAAAGTTTTGATCGAAAGTTAGGTTACTAATAACAGTGTACGTTGTTGTTGTTGTACGACACTTATAAACATTATACAATTTTTTTTTTGCACTAAATTAGCTGAAAAAAAAAAAAAATTAAATAATAGTTTGTTGTAAGGAATGTAAACAAATAGGTTAAGAACTTTATTGTCATGCACATACCCCAATACAAATACAAATGAAATTTTTGTTGCATGCGATAATGTGCAAAATGAATCTGTGCTAGTTTCTCGTTATTTCCTCAGGCATGGTGACTTGAAAATGTAGCGAAGCATACTTTTGGGGTTTTCAGCTTAAGTTGACCAATGAAAACCATGGAGAGGTGGGTTGTGAGTCTACGGAAATCAGTGACCATCTTGGATTTTCGTCGCATCCGGTTTTTGGTAAGAACAACAACAATAGAGCCCGGTTTAATTTTCTTCTGTTTGTTGGTGTAGGTTTTCTTCGGTTCCTTTGCATGTCTTAGTCAGATGAACATGTGTAATTAGTTTTCGTAGTATTTTTTTTTGATCCAGGGACTCTATAATAAAATGTGCGAGTGAGGATAGTTTCTAGTTGAGCCAAGATCCCCCCCCCCCCCCCCCCCCCAAACCACTGAAGCCTAGCCATAGTCAATGGGTCCCGACCGGCTCTCTAGTCACTAGCAAAAATGATTTTTAAATTTACAAAACTCTCCCATTCAGGTCCATTACATTTTTGGCGCCCAACGTGGGGCCCAGCAAGAGCATTGTTATACTTATGTGGCATAGTTGCATAGGAGTCTGATATTAATTCCAAATTTTAAACATTGCAATGACTTGTTAGGTCCCAAATCCGATTGTAGATTTCAAAAGTAAATATTTTTTTTGGTACTGCGTTTATATTAATGATATAAGAAGGCTGGATTTTCAGGAGTTTGGCTAGGATCCGAACTCATTGACCGCTTGATTATTTATTGAATAGGTAAGCGTATTTCCAATTTCGTTTGGATGAAACGTAATACACACTTAATTAGGGATAAGATTAACAGCTGGACTTGTGCATACGGAGCGAGAAGCTCATTGATGCAGACCGCTGTATTAAATTATCTTACATTCGTTTATTTTTAATTACCGATGGAGTATTTACCTTGGTAAAAGTAAAACGCTTTTCTATTAATGTTTATCACTCCTTGTGGTTGTGGATTAGCAGAAGTTTGATCGTAAAGTTAAATTCTGACCGAACCAAGAGAGTTAATTTAATTTTTTTTTTCAACAAATTTTCTGATCGTTTCATCTATAAATAAACACCTATAGCCCAGGTTTTTTTTTAACCAAAACCGAATGCTTTGTTTAACTACATTTTTAACCACCATTATGCTGAAATTGAGGAAATAATTAAACATATTTGATAGTTATATCTGCGGAAATTTTTTTTTACATTTTTTTTGATAAAAACTTTGTTGATCAAAATAATTTTTTTTTACAATTTGTGGTATACAGTTTTCTTGAAAATAATTTTTTTCTTGAGAAATTTTTTTTTAAATTTTTATAGATTTTTTTTCTGTTTGATAAATTTTTTATAAACGTTTTCGATAAATTGTTAAAGATTTTTTCGATACATTTTTTCGATAAATAGTTACTATAAAATTTTTATAAATTTTTTTTGATACATTTTTTCGATAAATTTTGGTCATCGATAAAATTTTTTTAAATTTTTTTTTCATTAAATTTGGAAACAATTATCACATTAAATATGCCAGTAACGCGAAGTATGGATGATATCCCCCAGCTGTCCGCTGTTGCGAAAGACAATTGTCTTTGTACCATATGCCAGGAGCAAATGAATGCCGGCCATGATTGTTTGATCACATTGTGTAATCATGTGTTTCATAATGATTGTATAAAGACTTGGCTAACAGATCAACATGAGTGCCCATGTTGTCGTAGGCTTTGTCACTATAAAGATTGTTTGCCCATTACCATTACCCAACAAACCAAAGCTTTTAGTAATAAACGACAATCGAATTATAGGGGTAGAGGGGCGATGAAAAAATCAAACCAAAGGCGTGGGATGAATAATAGTCCTGCTTCAAAGTCTTTTTCGGGAAGAGAAAACGAGAGACAGGGTTCGGAACTAAGATCACAGAACCAGTCAACAGGTCTAATCGATTTGGCGGAATACGATACAACTAATAACCCACCTAATCAACACCTGTCTTCTAATCCTATTGCATCTGGGGTTGATTATGATTTAGTAGCACGAATAGTCGAGGCAAATATGTCGCGAATGCTTAACAACCTTCAATTGAGTCGTCAACCAGTAGAGGTATCACAACCACCTATTCAGGGTCCACCACCCCCAGAAAATACTTCAGGTCCTAGGGAAATGCACTTGAACTCTTTTCGGCCTGACAAGACCATCCATATTATTAATAATTGGAATGTTAAGTACGACGGATCTTCAGATGGATTGACAGTCGATGAATTTATTTATCGAATTCAGTCCCTTACACAAAACCACTTAAATAATGATTTTTCTTTGTTATGTAAACACATACATATGCTCCTTAACGGAAAGGCTCGTGATTGGTATTGGAGATATCATAAGCAAACGCAGGTTGTGGAATGGGTAAGTTTTTGTTCCGCATTACGATACCAATTCAAAGATTATCGTTCTAACTTCGACTTTAGGGAACAAATTCGCAATAGGAAACAAAAACCGGGAGAAAGTTTTGAAACTTTTTACGATTCCATTTGTACGATATGCGATCGTCTAACAGTGCCCATGGATGAAGAGGAATTCATCGAAGTTTTGGTCAGGAACTTAAAACCTGAAATACGCCATGAATTGCTCTACGTAAATATTCGGTCCATAGCTCAATTACGTAAACTTTGTCAAATGAGAGAAAATCTGTTAGCGGATGAGAGTTACCGTCGCCAACAGACCCTAAGAAATCTTCAGCCCTTCAACAATCGGCGCAATATCTCAGCAATAGAGGAGCCGTCAAACCACATGGATGAGGACATCGAGGATACGGACGGCCAAATAGCAGCTGTCCTACAAAACGAACTTGCCAAATGTTGGAACTGTAGTGAGGAGGGTCACCATTGGCAAGATTGTTTAGCAAATCGCACCGTGTTTTGCTATGGATGTGGTGAACCGGATACGTACAAGCCACAATGTAGTAAATGCATATCACGGCGGATGGAAAACTCCATGAGGGGTGCATTCCGAAACAATCGAATGCACCCGAAATAAATCATTGTTGCCCCCCTGAGAATCGTTCCGGTGTGGTCCCATCGAAATCGTTGTTAGAAAATAAGTCTTTAGATGTGAGTAGATTTCCACAATACCTCGCACCCTATCAGGAGAGATTGAGAAATTATCAAGAGATTAGGAAACGGATATTTGGGGAAAGGGAAAATAAAACTAACAAAAGGAATATGGTAAGAATACAACAATATTATAATGAAATTAAGCCAGTCCGCCAGAGTTTATTATCGTCAATATTTGCCAACAGCACAGATGGTAGATTTTATGCAAAAGTAGAATTTTTAGATTTTTCCGAGCTAGGATTGTTGGATACGGGAGCAAACGTAACTTGCATAGGGTCAAGTTTAGCAAATAGTAACTTTTCAAAATATAAAGAATTTAAGCCCATAAAGACCAATGCAAAAACAGCCGATGGAAAGGATCACCAGATCACAGGATATTTGAATGTAGAAATAGATTATCAAGGTAGAAAGAATGTAATAAAAATGTTTATAATACCATCACTTACATATCGTCTAATACTTGGGGTTGATTTTTGGAAAAAATTTGAATTAGCTCCTGGTCTCATTGCCTCCCTTTCTGTTGATAGTTCTATTTCCAACCCCGACCTGCCTCCTGACGGCGAAGAAGCTAGTAACCATTTCCACTGACTAGTGCCCAAAAACAACAACTTGAAGTAGTTAAATCCATGTTTCCCTGCTTTGAAAAGCAAGGTTTAGGTCGTACTGCGTTAATTAAACATGCAATTGAGGTGGGAAAGGCAAACCCCGTTAAGCAGAGATATTACCCTGTTAGCCCAAATGTGGAAAAAGTCATGTATCAAGAAATTGATAGAATGCTTGAACTAGGTGTTATTGAACAATCCGAAAGTCCCTGGAGTTCTCCAATGAGACTAGTCGTAAAACCGGGTAAAGTGCGACTTTGCCTCGACGCTCGAAAATTGAATGAAGTCACTAAGAAGGATGCGTATCCATTGCCTAGTATTGAAGGCATATTTGCTAGGTTGCCAAAGGCGAACATTATCACAAAACTTGACTTAAAGGATGCGTATTGGCAAATAGAGCTTGAAGAGGCTTCCAAGCCGTTAACCGCCTTCACCGTGCCAGGGAGACCGCTGTATCAATTTGTTGTTATGCCATTCGGGCTGTGTAACTCTCCAGCCACAATGTGTAGGTTAATGGATGAGTTAATCCCTCCTGATTTACGCCACTGTGTGTTTGGCTACCTAGACGACCTGTGTATCGTATCAGATACTTTTGAGTCACATTTAACTGTACTTATCCGAATAGCAGAACGCTTTAAAAAGGCTAATTTAACCCTTAATATCAGAAAAAGCCAGTTTGGAGTAACAGAGATCAATTATCTGGGGTATGTAATAGGGAAAGGAGGTATCGCGACAGATCCGTCTAAAATTGATTCAATATTAGCATGGCCAGTTCCTCGCAATCTCAAACAAGTTCGTGGGTTTTTAGGGATTTGCGGCAGGTATCGGCGGTTTATTGAAAACTTTGCGGAGGTAACATTTCCCATAACCGAAGTGCTGAAAACAAAGAAAAAGTTTCATTGGTCGGATGAAGCACAGGCAGCATTTGAAAAGTTAAAAACTCTTCTCACTTCCGCTCCTATTTTCCGAAATCCCGATTTTTCAAAAAAATTCTATTTACACTGTGATGCTAGCGATTATGGAATTGGAGCTGTCTTGATACAGATTGGAGAAGAAGGGTCGGAAAATCCTGTAGCATATATGTCAAAAAAGCTAAATACCGCTCAGAGAAACTACAGCGTAACAGAAAGGGAATGTTTGGCAGCAATTACTGCCATTGAAAAATTTAGATGTTACTTGGAGTTGCAAGAATTCGAGGTGATAACGGATCACTCGAGTCTTGTTTAGTTAATGCGGCAGCCAAATTTGAGTGGACGCTTAGCGCGGTGGGCATTGAAGTTGCAGGGCTATAAGTTCACAATTTCGCATAGAAAAGGTAAAGAAAATATCGAAAATATCGCCTTGTCAAGGATACCACCTGAAGCGGAAATAGCCTCATTAGAAGTTGTCGGTCCAGAAATCGATCTAGACTCCCCTTATTTTTTTGATGAGGAATATGTGAAATTAAAAGATAAAATATTGGCTGAAAAGGATAAACTCCCTGACTTTAGCGTTCGGGATCAGTATATATATATTAAGACAGAACACAGTTCGGGGGATCCAACACAAGAACATCAATCATGGAAACTCTGGGTACCAGAGCAGCTACGAGAAGATGTAATCAAACGAGCACATGATTCCGTGATATCTGCGCATGGGGGGGATGCATAAGACCATTGAGCGTATAAGACGTTGTTTATTTTGGCCAGGGTTAGTCAAACAAGTGCGAGAGTTCGTTAGAAAATGCGAAGTGTGCAAGGAAAGTAAAGCACCAAATACCACCCTAAGACCACCCATGGGAAATCAGGCAATCTCAGTTAGGCCCTTTCAGCGTATGTATGTCGACCTTCTAGGACCTTATCCTCGGAGTAAAAGAGGAAATGTTGGACTGTTGATCGTCGTCGATCATTTTCGCAAGTATCACTGGTTGTGTCCTTTACGAAAATTTACATCAACTGCCATCCAAGAATTTCTTTTAACACAGATATTTCATTCCTTTGGGGTACCCGAAGTCTTGATAAGCGATAATGGGGTACAATTCAAATCTACGGATTTTAAAGCCTTTCTGACGGAGCATGGAATAAACCATATGTATACTGCATTGTATTCCCCCCAAAGTAATGCATCCGAACGCGTTAATCGTTCGCTGATTGCGGGGATACGTGCATATATTAACAACGACCATAAACAGTGGGACGGACATATAAGTGCCATTTCCTGTGCCCTTAGATCCTCTATACACCAAACAACCAACCATACTCCGTACGAAATGCTATTTGGTTTTAATATGGTAACCCATGGGTCACAATACCGCTTGTTGAAAGAATTGGGTATACTAGAGGAATCGAATGTTCATATCAAGACAGCGGGCAAGCTTAGCCTGCTGCGGAATGATGTGCAAGTAAACATGAAAAAAGCATATGAAAGAAATGTGAACGAATATAACTTGCGATCCAAACCAATTTCATTTAAACCAGGTCAAGAAGTCTTTAGGCGTAACTTTGCACAAAGTGATTTTTCAAAAAACTTCAGTGCTAAATTTAGTCCAAAATTTCTGAAAGCTCGAGTTAGGGAAAAGCTCGGAAATCACTATTACTTACTAGAAGACATGCAAGGGAAGTCAATCGGCACATTTCATTAGAAAAGTATGGAAGGTTATCCGGTTTTGTAGCATCGCCTATAGCAACCCAATCCTTATTACAAAATAGTTAATAAATTCTTCCTTAATTCCCTTTCCACCCAACTGAACAAGTGTAGCAATTCCCTTTCGTTATTAGCGAGTGCGCAAACCCATAATTTATTTTTCTACTACTGCTACTTTTGGTATGCCCAAATAAACTTCCGTCTGTCAACACTCTTACCAACATTACAAAATTACTGTCAAAATTTACGAGATGACGGTCTCGACCTTCTTGTCGGAAGTTACGAACTTCCTTTCTTATCCAGACACGGAGCTGTCCAGACATACATTTCCCAGCCATACCAATTGTAAGTATAGTGCCTAGAAATCCCAGTCCCCTTAGATCTTCTTTTGAATATTACATTTGTTTATTTTTCAAGATTAAATTATAACTACCTTGCTGCATATTAAAACCAAGGTTCAACAATAGTGTTGGTGGTTTTTTTTCATTCCAAGGTAAACAAATTATTTGTGGATCTTCGTTTCATTTTTCTGATCTACATATGGTCTTTTTTTTCTTATTTCCATATACATAGATTGGCATACATCAGCTACATAATTCATTTTTCTCGCTGTCGACTGTCTGGCTTTGAGATTTCCCACCCCCAAAATTAGTTTCTCTATGCGGCTGAGCGACAGCGGTCAAAATCCATTGGTGGTGATACATCTTTCTTTTTGTTAAAAAAACAAGAGAAAAACCAAACTACTGAAAACAACAAAAATTTGTGAAAAATTAATACTAAAATCTTTAAATATAGTAAAAAGAAAATTATTGCAAAAAAATTCAGAAAAATTAACAAAGAGTAAGTGTAGGCAAAAGTGCTGGTGCAGGTAACAAAGCCAACGAAAGAAAAGTGCCTAAGCATATATAAATGAAAAGCAAAGAAATTAATAAAAAGAAAAAAAAGTTTTGAGAGAAATTAGTTTTTCTTTAGTTACATTTTTTTGAGAAAAATTCGAAAATTTCAAAAAAAATCCAAACATTTCAAAAAAACAAAAAAATTCAAAAATTCAAAAATTCCAAGCAAAAAAAAAAAAAGTTAATTGAAAATAATTTGTATATGTTGTTAAAAAAAAAAAAAAAAAAAAAACACCTGAATTGAAATAATTAATAATTCTTTATTATCCTTAGTCAAAAATATTTGAGGAGAAGAAAACAAAAAAAATTTAAAAATATAAAGTTATAAAAAGTTAATATAGTGCAAAAAAAAAAATTTTATATATCATTTTCTGAGACGGTCTAAGGCGTATCATTGCATTAACATATGCTATGGTAATAGAAATTATCCAGCGAGGCTAATAAAAAGAGAAAAAAAGTACAGTGTCGACAATTTTAAATAGTTGAATAACAACTCAAAGTTCCAAAATATTAATCATTATACATACATACATACATACGCATCATAACAAGCTATATTTACCTATATTTTGCTTTACATAAAAATGACTTTGTATCAATAAACAAGAAAAAATGTACTCTCGTTGGGTTATGATTTGAGAATTTTAAAATCGGAACACAATGTCATTTTTATGTATGCATTTGTAATATGTAATATGGAGTGTAATGGAGTGTGGTTGCTAAGTGACCTTGCTCAATCCCGACTCTTGCGTCCTCGTTCGTGCACTCTGGGCAACGGGAGCTACCTAGGCTCGCGGCAGAAAGAGAGGGAGCCCCGGTGGGGCCACTCTGACATACTTGGTTTAAGGGCTCACCGAGGTTTTTGCGCAGCGTCTGTTCACCATGAGGTGCGGCTGCAAGCGGGCGTCTGTCTTGAAGCAAGCGCCTCGCTATATAAATGTGTAAATATTTTCCAAAAACCCCGAAACGGGTTGTGCGCTGGGTTTGGGACCCGCCACGTAAAAAATTTAGTCCAATGAAAAATAAATTAAAGCCTCGGATGAGAACCCCCTTTAATGTTGACGACCCGGCAAAACGAATAAGGCATAATGATTTGGATATTAGGGCATGTACCGGGAATGTCCGGACCCTTTCAAGGGACGGTACCGCTGCCCGACTGGTTGATGTCCTCGTTAACGCAAAGGCTGACATCACCGCCCTGCAGGAAATGCGATGGACGGGACAAGGAAAGACGACCATCGGACCTTGTGACGTATACTACAGTGGCCAGACACGCGGCAAAGCGCGTGGTGTAGGATTCGTGGTGGGAAAGAGACTTCGCCGCCAAGTACTAGCGTTCACCCCCGTGGACGAGCGTCTCGCTGCGATCCGCATCAAAGCGAAATTTTTCAACATAACATTTATCTGCGCCTATGCGCCGACTGAGGAGACGGACGACGCAGAGAAGGACTCCTTCTACGATAAACTTGAACAGACTTATGATCGCTGCCCCCAACATGATATCAAAATCGTGCTCGGCGACTTTAATGCAAAGGTGGGCAAGGAAGGAGTCTTTGGTCCAACAGTTGGAAAATTTAGTCTCCATGATATAACATCCCCCAACGGCACTAGGTTGATTGATTTCGCTGCTGCTCGCAATATGGTCATCAGTAGTACCAGGTTCCAGCATAAACGAATACACCAAGCCACATGGCTGTCTCCTGATCAAAGAACAAGAAACCAGATTGATCATGTCATGATCGACGGCAGACATAGCTCCACCGTTCTGGACGTGCGTACCCTTCGTGGTCCCAATATCGACTCGGGCCATTATCTTGTTGCAGCCAAGATACGCACACGCCTCTGTGTAGCAAAGAAAGTGCGCACAGTAACGGAAGGAAAGTTTGACGTCGAGAAGCTGCGCACGACACAGACAGCTGACAATTTCTCCACTCGACTCTCACACCTGCTATCGGAGAGCAATCCTCGACCTAACGATGCAACCGAGCAATGGAAGCATATCTCTCACTTATTACGTACCGCCGCTGAGGCCACTATAGGGTTCCAGCGAACCCGCAAAAACAACTGGTACGATGAGGAATGCAGCACTGCCTCGGACAAAAAGGACGCTGCCTACAGGGAGACGTTGCGAACGGGCGCAACCCGCAGTGTATGGCAACGCTATCGTGAGGCAAAGAAGGAAGAGAGACGCCTTTTCAGAAAAAAGAAACGTGAGGCCGAAAGGCGTGAGTGTGAGGAGCTTGAGATGCTGGCTGACAGGAATGATGCCCGAAAATTCTATGAAAAGATCCGGCGGATGACGGAAGGTTTTAAGACCGGGGCAAGTTCCTGTAAGGACAATAATGGCGACCTGGTGACCGACGTACAGAGTGTACTTAAATTATGGAGGGAGCACTTCTCCTCACTGCTAAATTGCGAGGGAGACGTCGAACCCGATACCCCAATCCCTGACGATGGAAAAGTCGTCCCACCACCTGACTATGATGAAGTGAGGATAGCTATATCCCGGCTGAAAAACAACAAAGCGCCTGGAAAAGACGGACTGCCCGCCGAGCTGTTCAAACACGGAGGCGAAGAGCTGGTAAAAAGCATGCATCAGCTCTTATGCAGAATATGGTCAGACGAGTGCATGCCTACAGATTGGAATTTAAGTGTGCTCTGCCCAATCCACAAGAAAGGCGATCCCGCTAACCGCACCAACTACCGCGCGAATCAGCCTTCTTAATATCGCGTATAAGGTTCTTTCTAGCGTATTGTGTGAAAGACTGAAGCCCATCGTAGACAAGCTGATTGGACCTTATCAGTGTGGCTTTAGACCTGGTAAGTCTACCATCGACCAGATTTTCACGATACGCCAAATCCTGGAGAAGACCCATGATAAAAGAATCGACACACACCATCTCTTTGTCGATTTCAAAGCCGCTTTTGACAGCGCAAAAAGGAGTTGCCTGTATGCCGCCATGTCTGAATTTGACTTCCCTGCAAAGCTTATACGGCTTTGCCAAATGCCGTTGAGCAATACTAACAGCTCCGTCAGAGTCGGGAAGGACCTCTCTGAGCCATTTGAAACCAAACGAGGCTTCAGACAGGGCGACTCCCTTTCGTGCGATTTCTTCAACCTGATGCTGGAGAAGATAATTCGAGCAGCAGAGCTAAACCGCAATGGTACAATCTTTTACAAGAGCGTGCAATTGCTGGCGTATGCCGATGATATTGATATCATTGGCCTTAACAACCGCGCCGTAAGCGCTGCCTTCTCTGGACTGGATAAAGAAGCGAAAAAAGTGGGTCTTGCGATCAACGAGGACAAGACGAAGTATTTGCTGTCATCAAAGAAAGAATCGGCGCACCTGCGCCTTGGCAGCCACGTCACTGTTGATAGTTACAAATTTGAAACTGTGAGGCACTTCGTCTATTTGGGAACCAGCATTAACACCGAAAATAATATCAGTCTAGAAATCCAACGGAGAATCACTCTTGCGAACAAGTGCTACTTTGGACTGAGTAGGCAATTGAGAAGTAAAGTCCTCTCTCGAAGAACAAAGATCGCGCTCTATAAGTCTCTCATCATACCTGTCCTGATGTATGGCTCAGATTCATGGACAATCTCAAGAGAAGATGAGATGGCCCTTGGAGTATTTGAGAGAAAAGTTCTCCGGAAGATTTATGGTCCTTCCGGTGATGCCGACGGCGAGTATCGAAGGAGATTTAACGATGAGCTGTACGAGCTTTACGCAGATCTGACCATAGTCCAGCGAATTAAAGCCCAAAGGCTCCGCTGGCTGGGTCACGTCATGCGAATGGACAAAGAAGCTCCAGCCCAGAAGGTTTTCCAATCGTCACCCGAATTCGGCAGCAGAGGAAGGGGGAGGCCTCGACTGAGATGGAAACAACAGGTGGAGGATGACTTGAACTCCCTTGGGGTTTCCAATTGGCGTCAGTTATCGCTAAAAAGGAATGACTGGCGTGCTTTGATAGGCGACGGCCAAAATCGCTTAGGCGGTTAAGCGCCAATAAATGATGATGATTTGTAATATCTCTTTGTTGTCATTTTTCTATATTGTTTTTTTTTTTTTTGTTTGTTTTGATACTATTGGAATTGAGACAAATGGTTCAAACGTTGGTTGATTATAAATTTTTATAGAACCAGGGTCCTAAAAGTTTTTTTTTGTTTCCTATTATATATTTTTGTTTCTTTCATAACAAGAAAAAACATTTTCTTTGCTTTTACACCAAAGTTAAAACTTCAAAGTTAAAAATAAAAGTTGTAGTATTTTTGTAAATTTCATGTGGTAAATAATACAACAATTGGAAGTTGTTATTGCTTTGAAATGTGTTGGTAGTTACTAGCTAGGAACAAAACGAAATTATTGGCTTAATGATATGGCCGAAACACACTTAAAAAAAAAATTAAAGCTAAAGTTTTGATCGAAAGTTAGGTTACTAATAACAATGTACGTTGTTGTTGTTGTACGACACGTATAAACATTATAAAATTTTTTTTTTGCACTAAATTAGCTGAAAAAAAAAAAAAAATTAAATAATAGTTTGTTGTAAGGAATGTAAACAAATAGGTTAAGAACTTTATTGTCATGCACATACCCCAATACAAATACAAATGAAATTTTTGTTGCATGCGATAATGTGCAAAATGAATCTGTGCTAGTTTCTCGTTATTTCCTCAGGCATGGTGAGTTGAAAATGTAGCGAAGCATACTTTTGGGGTTTTCAGCTTAAGTTGACCAATGAAAACCATGGAGAGGTGGGTTGTGAGTCTACGGAAATCAGTGACCATCTTGGATTTTCGTCGCATCCGGTTTTTGGTAAGAACAACAACAATAGAGCCCGGTTTAATTTTCTTCTGTTTGTTGGTGTAGGTTTTCTTCGGTTCCTTTGCATGTCTTAGTCAGATGAACATGTGTAATTAGTTTTCGTTATTTTTTTTTGATCCAGGGACTCTATAATAAAATGTGCGAGTGAGGATAGTTTCTAGTTGAGCCAATATCCCCACCCCCCAAACCACTGAAGCCTAGCCATAGTCAATGGGTCCCGACCGGCTCTCTTGTCACTAGCAAAAATGATTTTTAAATTTACAAAACTCTCCCATTCAGGTCCATTACAAACTAGATATAAAGTGGCCAATAAAAACTACTACGTTAGTGATTACATTTTCACTAGTTCGAAACCAGTGTTTGAGGAGTCGTTAAAAGGCATTTGGATTCGTATTTGAATTTAAGTTTTTGAATTTAATTTATATTCGTTTCTATGCTTAGAAATGGTTCAGAACTATAGAAATAGTACCAATAAACGAACTAGAGCCAAACTGTAGAATTTTGTACTAGTTCCAGCCTAGGACATCGCCATGTTAAATTCGCCAGTTGATTTCATGTAAAAAAGATAGTTCGCGAGCTAGTACTGGTTCGGAACGCACTAGAAGCGAACTAGCTCTGAACTAGAGATTTTCCCTACAGGGTAAGTACACAATATAGGTAGAGCAAACCAATAATACACAAAAAAGTGGTATGAAGGAATGCAAATTAAAAACCTCAGTGTGCTTCTGCATAAATATGCACGCCTAATAATATACTCATATTCCGTGTATCATATGGAAAATATGTCGCGGCCTTATGTCTAAAGGTATGAAATTGGCACGCTTATAAGAAAGTTGACTTAGAAATACTACAGGGCATCGTAGCTGATTTGTTATAAGCAATTGCTTTAACCGCTTCGGTGCAGACACAGTAGTTCTGTGTCCGAAAATCCATCTGATGTGGACCCTGGAAAGACCGAAACGTCGTCATGGTATCCATCGCTGTGTAAATCTTTGTCAATTTTCTCTAAGTATCAAAATTCAAAAAAATATTAGGTTGAAAATTAAGTAAATTGTAATAGTTAAGATTAAAGGTTTTTTAATATAAAAAAAACATAATTTAAGAAAAAAAAGGAATATTCCGCAAACGGGTCTTGCAACTGTGCACACCGTATTCTATACGCTCACCGCCGCGCCATTACCTTATGCACAAAGCAGTTATCAAATTCTGCAATTAGGCTTTATGAGAATCAGAATTTAAAAATTAACAATATACCAACAACAAAGTTAGCCTATTAATATAATAGATAATGTACCGAAGTATTCAATGAGCGAAGGAGTGAAAATAATTTCTCTAATAATAGGAGGCGGCCGCCGTGGTGTAGCGGTTAAGTGTTCGGCCTTCTACACCAAGTCGTGGCGGTTCGATGCCCGACAAAAAAATTATTTAGAAAAAGAATTTTTCTAAACGGGGTCGCCCCTCGGCAGTAGTTTGGCAAACTCTCCGGGTGTATTTCTGCCATGAGAAGCTTCTCAGCAAAAAATACATTTGCTTTGCAAGTGCCGTTCGGAGTCGGCAAAAAACTGTAGGTCCCGCCAACTTGTAGGAAAAACTCAAAAGCAACACACCACAAGTTGGAAAGAGAAGCTCGGCTAAAAATCTCGTTAGAGGTTATGATGACCTGTTGGTATATCGCCGCCATTAGTTTTTTTTTTTTTTTTTTTTTTATTGAGTGAAAGAATGAAATTCATTTTGTAGAAATATGAGTTCTATTTATAGAAATTTATTATTTAGTGTTGGTAAATTACAAATGTTGGTTAGGGTAAATCTAGGCTTTAAAGGTTTTTCTAGCTTTTTTCTTTATCCATAACTTAGCAATATTTAGAAGACATTTGATTTTTGATTTGATTTAAAAAAAAAATGTAGGTATATTGATTTAAAAAAAAAAAATGTATTCAAAGTGGTAAAATCAGCCAAAATCTAGCCTTTTGCAAAAACTGTTAAAGGGTTTTCTATCTTTTTTCCTTAACCATAACTTTAAAGTATTTAAAAATACATTTCTTATCGATTTTTGATTTGATTTTTGAAAAAAATAGTACGCATATTGATTAAAAAAAAAAATTTTCAAAAGTGGTGAAACCAAAAATAGTTTGAGGATTTTCTAGCCTTTTTCCTTAGCCAAAACTTAGAAATATTTAAAAAGACATTTCATACCGATTTTTGATTTGATTTTTGAAAAAAATGTGGGTATGTTGATTTAAAAAAAAAGTTATTCAAAATTGGTTAAACCGGGCCAAATCTAGCCTTATGCAAAAACAGTTTGAGGGTTTTTAAGCTTTTTTCCTCAACCATAACTTAGAAATATTTAAAAAGACATTTTATATCGATTTTTGATTTGATTTTTGAAAAAAAAAAAACAGTACGTATATTGATTTAAAAAAAAATATTCAAAAGTGGTGAAACCGGGCAAAATGTAGGCTTTGAGGATTTTCTAGCTTTTTTCCTTAGCCGTAACTTAGAAATATTTAAAAAGACATTTCATATCGATTTTTGATTTGATTTAAAAAAAAAAATGTGGGTATGTTGATTTAAAAAAAAAAAGTTATTCAAAAGTTGTTAAACCTCGCAAAATCTAGCCTTATGCAAAAACAGTTTGAGGGTTTTCTAGCTTTTTTCCTTAACCCTGATTTGAAAATATTTAAAAAGACATTTTATATTGATTTTTGATTTGATTTTTGAAAAAATAAAAAAATGTAGGTATATTGAAACCGGGAAAAATGTAGCCTTTTGGAAAAACAGTTTGAGGGTTTTCTAGCTTTTTTCATTAACCATAACTTACAAATATTTAAAAAGACATTTTATATTGATTTTTTTTTTTTTTTATTCAAAAGTGGTCAAATTTTGTCTAAACTTGTTTGGTGTTCGGGTTGTAAATCTGGATGAATAGAAATGAGTTGAGGAGCTTCAAACCAAAACGCAATAAGTAACACATAAAAAGTTCGTAGATAAATGAGAAAATATGATTACCGGGAAATGGACAGATATTTTCAAAAAAAAATTGGTGACATTATACCATGCATATAATAACAAACATATGCTCAAAGAATTACATTTTTTGGATAACTAGATTTAAAGTTAAAGCAGAAAGTTGTTTGGATTTATTTCGTACAGAATGGCTAAATTCCCGGTTTTTTACAGCTAAAATATGTTGTTACATAGATTTCAGAAGGGGAAGTCGAGTCCCATCAATATCTCAAAAAAAAATTAGGTGGTGATTTATTGCGTTTTGGTTTGAAGCTCCTCAATTGTTGTCTTTAGTAATATTTTAGTTGACCTCTAACCACTTCGTTTAGTACAAAATTTAAGGACCTGTGATATATATTTCAAAATTTATAGAAATAATCTACCGAAGTCCGATAAACAGAACAATATCCCTCTTATTCATAAAAAATATAAAAGGTTTATTAAGCTCTTATTATTCAAAATTTGTATAAAAATGTCATTTTAAAAGGCTTTATAAACCAATTTTATTTTTTATGAATATGAGGGTATGTTTAAAAAAATTTTAATTTTCCGAAAAACTTACCAAAAAACCCAAATTGTATAAGCGGTTATCTCATTTCTATAATGGGTGGTATGTATGTATATTTATGAAAATATTCGCAGTAAGTTTTTTCCGAAAAAAGTATCACAAATATAAAAATATGTCTTATGAAATTTTAATGAGCTTATAAAAAATCAAGATTAGAAATACTCATATACCTAAAGATGTTTTAAAAAAGAAAAAACTATTTTCAATGAAAAAAAAAAATTGTAGCCCGGAGCTGTTCTCGAACCTACAACAGTTCGCTCGCTATCCGATGCGCTAACCACTGCTCTACTGCTTTATCTACGAATTTATTGTCAAATCACCAATTCAAGCTGTATGGGCAATGAGCGAGAGAATGAAAATAGTTTCTCTAATAAAAGTAGGAGCTTGTTGAGTGAAAGATTGAAAGGTTCATTTTGCAGAAAATGAGTTCTTTTTATAGAAATTTATTATACAGGCGTATTTTTAAATCTTTTTAGAGGGGGTAAAATACAAATTCTGGTTAGGTCAAAAAAAGTTTGAGGATTTTCTAGCTTTTTTCTTTAACCATAACTTAGCAATATTTAAGACAATTTATATGGATTTTTTATTTGATTTAAAGAAAAAATATACATTAATTTTTCTATTCAATTTGGTCTAGTCTTGTTTGGGGCTCGGGTTGCAAATCTGCCCTTTTAAAAGTTAATACATATGTACATATGAATAGAAATCAGTTGTTGCCTTCAGTAAAATTTAAGACGACCGCTAACCACTTGATTTAGTTCAAAATTTAAGTACATATTAAATATGTTGTCGATTTTTATATTTTAAATAGGGAGTCTATCAGCAACTTTGTCTCAAACGGTAGAAATCACTAAAATTTATAGAACTAATCTACCGAAGTCCGATAAATAGACTACTGTGTTTAAAAAAATTTCGCAACTTCGATCTTATATCATCAAATATTAGACGAAAAAAAATTTGAATAAGCGGTTATCGCATTTCTATAATGGGTGGTATGTATGCATATGCCTTCCGTCAACTAAAAATATTCAGCAATTTTTTTTCTCGAAAATAGAGATCACAAACATAAAAATTTTAGAAAAGACAAGATAAGAAATATTTATATATTGAAAAAATAATAACAATTTTCAATGACAAAAAATAAAAAATAAAATGTGGCCGATAGCTGTACTTGAACCATTAACCGCTCGACCACTACCCCCGACGCTTCCCACTGGGCTATCGCTTTATGTACAAATTGATTGTCAGATAACCAATTCAAGTGGCATGAGAAATTTTCATTCGCTTATTACAGATAAATGAAGCAGGATTGGTTATATATTAGATAATTGTGCACTGCCTTAAGCTTTCGGCAGAATCAGTCCGTCACGTACATGCCGGAAAAGGAAGAAACTGACAGCCGAGTAGGATGTGTGTATTTTGCATGTAAAACGCTACATTGACAAAGTATCAGTCAACGGATCCGGTATCCTTCGCCAATTTTCTACTTTGACGGAACGTCAGCTGCGTGACAAATGTCAAAATCAATTTTACCGCCAATTTGACAACGGGATTGTGAAAATTGTGACTATAACAAGTATTACTTGAATATTTTCCATGTTTTTAACCGAAATTTTGCTTTTGTTATGTTTTTTTTTAATAATTTTCGGTTTGCGCCAATTACTTTGTTGACATATCTGTGTACTTCAACATGACGTACGTCAATCGCTAGGTGCCATCCCTGTACGGCACGTACGTTTTGTCACGACGTACGTCACGTACGTGACGTATTGACGGACTGATTCTGCCGAAAGCTTTAGAGCTAAGCCAACAAATCCATATACATTTCATAAATATTTATGCATATTTAGTATGGGTTTAAGCTTGGCAAATATTTATATGTAAAATTTGTTAAGCTGATGACCCAATGTACGCTTGCTTTGCTTGCCTTGCTTACCTAGGCTTACCTTACTTTCCTTTTAAAGCTTCTATGGCCCAATAGAAGCTACAAAAGTTGTCAAAAATACAGGATGAGACAAACAAGACAACAACAAGACAAACAGCGAAGCGTGTAAAGCGCTGTCAAATAGAGATTTGGGCTATTCGCCGCTTTGAAGCGTTTCAAGCAAGCAAAGTAAGGCTGCCACTGGGCCAACTTTCATACATTTCAGTAGAGTTCAAAAGAATTTTGACATTTCTCTAGGCAAAGCCAGCAAAGCAAGCGTGCACTGGGCCATCACCTTTAGCCTATTAATATAATAGATAATGGACTCAAAGTACTCAATGAGCGAGGGAATGAAAATAATTTCTCTCTCATAATAGGACGTGTTTAATGAGGGAGAGAATGAAGATAAAGAGTGGTTTCCTTTGAAGTTCAGCCAACTTCGAAATATGAGTTTGACGCTATTACACTAACTCTCAAAGATCGAGAGAATCAAAATATTTCCATTGCTGGTATTTTACACACATATACAAATTTCTCAAAATAAGCTTGGTACTCCAACAACAGTAGCCATATTGAATTATTATTTTATTTTTTTGAAACATTTTTTTTGTTTGGTGGTACGCAAGCCAACTTTGATTGCGACATATTTTTTTCAAATTAAAAGTTTGACCATGGTTGCCCTATTTCACATTTTAATAATGGTGTTATGAAAACATAAAACTTTGTAGAATTTCATTTTAAACAAATCTATTACATCGGAATTTTTCCTTGAATAAATCTTTTTATATGGAATTCTACAATTAAGTGAAGCTTTATTGGGCTTTTGAATCTCTATTTAGATATATACATACATATTAGAGTTTTATGGAAAAATATAATTTTGATTACGTTTTCCCAAAAAATTGTATAGTTAAATTATATTTTATTATAAATATATGTAATTGAAAATTTAAGATTTTCAGGATTTTATGGCACAACAATATAACATTTTTAGTTTTTCATTTGTTTATTAATACTTTGGAATATATGGCGACCATAGTTATCTCATTTTTATTATAGAATTCTACGAAAAAAATGTTTAATTTTTATTTTTTTAAAAAAGCAAAATTTCATATTATATAAAATTGACGGCAATGGGTGTATCTATTTCAATCTAATTTTTTTTTTTTTTTTTTTCCTTGATGAATTTCAATATAGAAATTTAAAACATTGATTGCTTCTTTCCTAAAAATTTTATTTTTAAACTAAACTTACTAAAGCGTGCGAGATATGAGAAAAACAAATTGTCACTTTTTTTTAATACTTTGGTACATAACAACACATATTGGGGCAACTCTCATGCGGAAACAAATTGGCTATTCGCGCCGACGCCATCTATTTGGAGTTTAACATTTCAATATACATATATGAGTTCAACGCCGAATCTACTGTTTGAACTCAATGAGCGAGAGAATTGGAGTGTTTACGCATGTATGTATAGGTATGTGTATGCAAATAGATATGAGTATGAAATTGGTTTGACGTTTATTTTGAAGGGGTGGAAATTTGGAAATATGAGTTCGTGTAAGATTAAAGAATATTAATGAGCGAGAGAACGAAAATAGTTACACATTCATTTTAGAGAAGTATGGGTTGTATTTTAAAAAAATGTATTATACATGTCGTGGTTTTAAAACTTTTTAGTGGGGGTAAATTACAAATTCTGGTTAGGTCAAAAAAAATTTGAGGGTTTTCTAGCTTTTTTCTTTAACCATAACTTAGCAATATTTAAAAGACACTTTATATGGATTTTTCTTTTGATTTAAAGAAAAAAAATGTATATTGATTTTTAAAAAAATTCTATTCTATTTGGTCTAAACTTGTTTGGGGCTCGGGTTGCAAATCTGCCCTCCAGACCGAAGTATTCAATGAGCGAAGGAGTGAAAATAATTTCTCTAATAATAGGAGGAGTTTATTGAGTGAAAGAATGAAATTCATTTTGTAGAAATATGAGTTCTATTTATAGAAATTTATTATTTAGTGTTGCTAAATTACAAATGCTGGTTAGGGCAAATCTAGGCTTTAAAGGTTTTTCTAGCTTTTTTCTTTATCCATAACTTAGCAATATTTAGAAGACATTTTAATTTGATTTTTGATTTGATTTAAAAAAAAATGTAGGTATGTATATTGATTTAAAAAAAAAATGTATTCAAAGTGTAAAATCAGCCAAAATCTAGCCTTTTGCAAAAACTGTTAAAGGGTTTTCTATCTTTTTTCCTTAACCATAACTTAAAAGTATTTAAAAATACATTTCTTATCGATTTTTGATTTGATTTTTGAAAAAATAGTACGTATATTGATTTAAAAAAAAAATATTCAAAAGTGGTGAAACCGGGCAAAATGTAGCCTTTTGCAAAAATAGTTTGAGGATTTTCTAGCCTTTTTCCTTAGCCAAAACTAAGAAATATTTAAAAAGACATTTCATATCGATTTTTGATTTGATTTTTGAAAAAAATGTGGGTATGTTGATTTAAAAAAAAAGTTATTCAAAATTGGTTAAACCTCGCAAAATCTAGCCTTATGCAAAAACAGTTTGAGGGTTTTCTAGCTTTTTTCCTTAACCCTGATTTGAAAATATTTAAATAGACATTTTATATTGATTTTTGATTTGATTTTTGAAAAAATAAATAAATGTAGGTATATTGAAACCGGGAAAAATGTAGCCTTTTGGAAAAACAGTTTGAGGGTTTTCTAGCTTTTTTCATTAACCATAACTTACAAATATTTAAAAAGACATTTTATATTGATTTTTTTTTTTTTTATTCAAAAGTGGTCAAATTTTGTCTAAACTTGTTTGGTGTTCGGGTTGTAAATCTGGATGAATAGAAATGAGTTGAGGAGCTTCAAACCAAAACGCAATAAGTTACACATAAAAAGTTCGTAGATAAATGAGAAAATATGATTACCGGGAAATGGACAGATATTTAAAAAAAAAATTGGTGACATTATACCATGCATATAATAACAAACATATGCTCAAAGAATTACATTTTTTGGATAACTAGATTTAAAGTTAAAGCAGAAAGTTGTTTGGATTTATTTCGTACAGAATGGCTAAATTCCCGGTTTTTTACAGCTAAAATATGTTGTTACATAGATTTCAGAAGGGGAAGTCGAGTCCCATCAATATCTCAAAAAAAAATTAGGTGGTGATTTATTGCGTTTTGGTTTGAAGCTCCTCAATTGTTGTCTTTAGTAATATTTTAGTTGACCTCTAACCACTTCGTTTAGTACAAAATTTAAGGACCTGTGATATATATTTCAAAATTTATAGAAATAATCTACCGAAGTCCGATAAACAGAACAATATCCCTCTTATTCATAAAAAATATAAAAGGTTTATTAAGCTCTTATTATTCAAAATTTGTATAAAGATGTCATTTTAAAAGGCTTTATAAACCAATTTTATTTTTTATGAATATGAGGGTATGTTTAAAAAAATTTTAATTTTCCGAAAAACTTACCAAAAAACCCAAATTGTATAAGCGGTTATCTCATTTCTATAATGGGTGGTATGTATGTATATTTATGAAAATATTCGCAGTAAGTTTTTTCCGAAAAAAGTATCACAAATATAAAAATATGTCTTATGAAATTTTAATGAGCTTATAAAAAATCAAGATTAGAAATACTCATATACCTAAAGATGTTTTAAAAAAGAAAAAACTATTTTCAATGAAAAAAAAAAATTGTAGCCCGGAGCTGTTCTCGAACCTACAACAGTTCGCTCGCTATCCGATGCGCTAACCACTGCTCTACTGCTTTATCTACGAATTTATTGTCAAATCACCAATTCAAGCTGTATGGGCAATGAGCGAGAGAATGAAAATAGTTTCTCTAATAAAAGTAGGAGCTTGTTGAGTGAAAGATTGAAAGGTTCATTTTGCAGAAAATGAGTTCTTTTTATAGAAATTTATTATACAGGCGTATTTTTAAATCTTTTTAGAGGGGGTAAAATACAAATTCTGGTTAGGTCAAAAAAAGTTTGAGGATTTTCTAGCTTTTTTCTTTAACCATAACTTAGCAATATTTAAGACAATTTATATGGATTTTTTATTTGATTTAAAGAAAAAATATACATTAATTTTTCTATTCAATTTGGTCTAGTCTTGTTTGGGGCTCGGGTTGCAAATCTGCCCTTTTAAAAGTTAATACATATGTACATATGAATAGAAATCAGTTGTTGCCTTCAGTAAAATTTAAGACGACCGCTAACCACTTGATTTAGTTCAAAATTTAAGTACATATTAAATATGTTGTCGATTTTTATATTTTAAATAGGGAGTCTATCAGCAACTTTGTCTCAAACGGTAGAAATCACTAAAATTTATAGAACTAATCTACCGAAGTCCGATAAATAGACTACTGTGTTTAAAAAAATTTCGCAACTTCGATCTTATATCATCAAATATTAGACGAAAAAAAATTTGAATAAGCGGTTATCGCATTTCTATAATGGGTGGTATGTATGCATATGCCTTCCGTCAACTAAAAATATTCAGCAATTTTTTTTCTCGAAAATAGAGATCACAAACATAAAAATTTTAGAAAAGATAAGATAAGAAATATTTATATATTGAAAAAATAATAACAATTTTCAATGACAAAAAATAAAAAATAAAATGTGGCCGATAGCTGTACTTGAACCATTAACCGCTCGACCACTACCCCCGACGCTTCCCACTGGGCTATCGCTTTATGTACAAATTGATTGTCAGATAACCAATTCAAGTGGCATGAGAAATTTTCATTCGCTTATTACAGATAAATGAAGCAGGATTGGTTATATATTAGATAATTGTGCACTGCCTTAAGCTTTCGGCAGAATCAGTCCGTCACGTACATGCCGGAAAAGGAAGAAACTGACAGCCGAGTAGGATGTGTGTATTTTGCATGTAAAACGCTACATTGACAAAGTATCAGTCAACGGATCCGGTATCCTTCGCCAATTTTCTACTTTGACGGAACGTCAGCTGCGTGACAAATGTCAAAATCAATTTTACCGCCAATTTGACAACGGGATTGTGAAAATTGTGACTATAACAAGTATTACTTGAATATTTTCCATGTTTTTAACCGAAATTTTGCTTTTGTTATGTTTTTTTTAATAATTTTCGGTTTGCGCCAATTACTTTGTTGACATATCTGTGTACTTCAACATGACGTACGTCAATCGCTAGGTGCCATCCCTGTACGGCACGTACGTTTTGTCACGACGTACGTCACGTACGTGACGTATTGACGGACTGATTCTGCCGAAAGCTTTAGAGCTAAGCCAACAAATCCATATACATTTCATAAATATTTATGCATATTTAGTATGGGTTTAAGCTTGGCAAATATTTATATGTAAAATTTGTTAAGCTGATGACCCAATGTACGCTTGCTTTGCTTGCCTTGCTTACCTAGGCTTACCTTACTTTCCTTTTAAAGCTTCTATGGCCCAATAGAAGCTACAAAAGTTGTCAAAAATACAGGATGAGACAAACAAGACAACAACAAGACAAACAGCGAAGCGTGTAAAGCGCTGTCGAATAGAGATTTGGGCTATTCGCCGCTTTGAAGCGTTTCAAGCAAGCAAAGTAAGGCTGCCACTGGGCCAACTTTCATACATTTCAGTAGAGTTCAAAAGAATTTTGACATTTCTCTAGGCAAAGCCAGCAAAGCAAGCGTGCACTGGGCCATCACCTTTAGCCTATTAATATAATAGATAATGGACTCAAAGTACTCAATGAGCGAGGGAATGAAAATAATTTCTCTCTCATAATAGGACGTGTTTAATGAGGGAGAGAATGAAGATAAAGAGTGGTTTCCTTTGAAGTTCAGCCAACTTCGAAATATGAGTTTGACGCTATTACACTAACTCTCAAAGATCGAGAGAATCAAAATATTTCCATTGCTGGTATTTTACACACATATACAAATTTCTCAAAATAAGCTTGGTACTCCAACAACAGTAGCCATATTGAATTATTATTTTATTTTTTTGAAACATTTTTTTTGTTTGGTGGTACGCAAGCCAACTTTGATTGCGACATATTTTTTTCAAATTAAAAGTTTGACCATGGTTGCCCTATTTCACATTTTAATAATGGTGTTATGAAAACATAAAACTTTGTAGAATTTCATTTTAAACAAATCTATTACATCGGAATTTTTCCTTGAATAAATCTTTTTATATGGAATTCTACAATTAAGTGAAGCTTTATTGGGCTTTTGAATCTCTATTTAGATATATACATACATATTAGAGTTTTATGGAAAAATATAATTTTGATTACGTTTTCCCAAAAAATTGTATAGTTAAATTATATTTTATTATAAATATATGTAATTGAAAATTTAAGATTTTCAGGATTTTATGGCACAACAATATAACATTTTTAGTTTTTCATTTGTTTATTAATACTTTGGAATATATGGCGACCATAGTTATCTCATTTTTATTATAGAATTCTACGAAAAAAATGTTTAATTTTTATTTTTTTAAAAAAGCAAAATTTCATATTATATAAAATTGACGGCAATGGGTGTATCTATTTCAATCTAATTTTTTTTTTTTTTTTTTTCCTTGATGAATTTCAATATAGAAATTTAAAACATTGATTGCTTCTTTCCTAAAAATTTTATTTTTAAACTAAACTTACTAAAGCGTGCGAGATATGAGAAAAACAAATTGTCACTTTTTTTTTAATACTTTGGTACATAACAACACATATTGGGGCAACTCTTATGCGGAAGAAAATTGGCTATTCGCGCCGACGCCATCTATTTGGAGTGTAACATTTCAATATACATATATGAGTTCAACGCCGAATCTACTGTTTGAACTCAATGAGCGAGAGAATTGGAGTGTTTACGCATGTATGTATAGGTATGTGTATGCAAATAGATATGAGTATGAAATTGGTTTGACGTTTATTTTGAAGGGGTGGAAATTTGGAAATATGAGTTCGTGTAATATTAAAGAATATTAATGAGCGAGAGAACGAAAATAGTTACACATTCATTTTAGAGAAGGATGGGTTGTATTTTAAAAAAAGGTATTATACATGGCGTGGTTTTAAAACTTTTTATTGGGGGTAAATTACAAATTCTGGTTAGGTCAAAAAAAGTTTGAGGGTTTTCTAGCTTTTTTCTTTAACCATAACTTAGCAATATTTAAAAGACACTTTATATGGATTTTTCTTTTGATTTAAAGAAAAAAAATGTATATTGATTTTTAAAAAAATTCTATTCTATTTGGTCTAGACTTATTTGGGGCTCGGGTTGCAAATCTGCCCTTTTAAAAGTTAATACATATATACATATGAAAAGAAATTATTTGTTGTCTTCAGTAAAATTTAAGATTTCCGCTTATCACTTGGTTTAGTTCAAAATTTAAGTATCCATAAAATATGTTTTCGATTTTTATACTTTAAATAAGGAATTTATCAGCAACTCTATCTCAATCGATAGAAATCGTGAAATTTATCGAAATAATCTACAGAAATTGAATAAACAGACCACTATGTTTGAAAAAAATTCGCAAATTGTAGCTTACATCTTCAAAAATTAGAGCAGTCAGACTTATAATAATGGTAATTTTTTGAAATATTTACCAAAAAAAAAGAAATTGTATACGCGGTTATAGCATTTCTATAATGGGTGGTATGTATGTATATTTATGATCTAAAATTATTATTTCACATGGCTTTCCGTAAACTAAAAATATTTGCACCAAATTTTTTTTTTCTCGAAAATAGAGATCACAAACATAAAAATATTGTTTATAAAAATTTTAAAAAGCCAAGATTAGAAATATAAAAATATATAAAAAATATAAACAATTTTCAATGACAAAGAAGAAAAAATAAAATGTGGCCGATAGCTGTACTTGAACCATCAACCGCTCGACCACTACCCCCTGACGCTTCCCACTGGGCTATCGCTTTATTTACAAATTGATTGTCAGATAACCAATTCAAGTTGCATGAGAAATTTTCATTCGCTTATTACAGATAAATGAAGCAGTATTGGTTATATATTAGATAATTGTGCATTGCTTTAGAGGTATGCCAACAAATCCATATGCATTTCATAAATATTTATGCATATTTAGTATGGGTTTAAGCTTGGCAATTATTTATATGTAAAATTTGTTAGCCTATTAATATAATAGATATTTGAAAATTTTAATTTATTTATGAAAATAAATAAAAAAATGTGTCAACCAAAACCTAATTCAGCTTCACAATAGAAAATCGTTGTCAATCCTGTAAAATCGTTAATGCATCTTACAATTTCGTGCATTAGAACGTGCATTAAGAAGGGGATAATTCAAGAAATAATTTGCTTTAATGCCGGTAGTGCAAATTAGGTGTTCCGTTTCTCTACCGTAGTTATTAAATTATTCTAGGTCTTAAAGTTCAATAAAAATTTTAATTCTTATGAAAAGGACTACTTTATTTTTTAAGGCCACAGAGACATACATACATATTTTTCCAAATTTTTATTATAAACTTTTTTATTTTCTAGTTGAGTCTTGTATCCAATCCAGGAACGAAGCTACACGAGTGTATACGCCAGGAAAGCCTACCTGGCCGCATGGTGTAGGCCCAAAGGAAACTACCCCAACCAGAAAATATGACTCCACACCATTAAACCTTTGTGGAACCATGAGTGGGCCCCCGGAATCACCACGACAAGTGTCGATGCCCTTTTCACCACCGGCGCATATTTGAGTATCGCTCAATCTAACTCTTGTCTGATATTTGAATTTACATTGATCAAAATTTTGGACTCGTACCAAGGCCTTAAGTTTGGTTTTACTATTATTGCTCGTTTCTGTTGCTCCCCAACCAGCAATATCCATAGTTGTATTCTCAAAATTATCGAATTGAAAAAAAGTATTGAATGGCAAGCAAATTGGTCGAATAAAGTCGTTAAAAGCCGCTTTTTCCTTAAGACGCAACAGTGCTATATCATTTGACTGAGTTCTTACATTGTATTTTGGGTGGACTATTTGTTCCTCAACGTCAATATCGACATGTGGACCAGCACAAAGGGAATTACCTCTGCTGTCAATTTGACAATCGATTTGTGTGTCTTGATCCCATTCTCCTAACCTAACTCCAGTCAGAGCAAACGTTTCCGGAATTACACGTTTACTAACACAATGCGCAGCTGTCAAAACGTAACGTTCATGTATAAGAGTACCACCGCAATGAAGACCTATATTGTTGTTGCCTGAAAATAAAACAAATAACTAATATAACCACTTCTTGAATACAAAAATCAGTTACATTCCCTTCTAGCGAGAAGGTTGCAATTGTCAAAATGGCTCGTTTTCATTAAATCAAAATATAACACAAAATGTTGTCAAACTAATGAAAACGGGTTGGCATATTGCGTCAAATGCGTTGAAGTCAGTTGCGGCAACACATTGGCAGTTATCGTGGTGAATGGGAAATTGAGAATTTACCCTAGCCCATGCCAACCAACCCTGCACAAATTTTTATGTATTTTGGCCTTAAGAGCCAACGAAAGTTCAAAATTTCTGTATTTTCTTTATTTTTGATGTTGACATCCCTGTTAACCAGTGCTAGCCATGGTGAAAACAAAATCACAAATTAGTGCAGTGTAATACTAATAAATATAGTTTAAAAAAACTAAAACTCACGCTTTTAGAGAGTATTGAACTAAAAATTTGAAAATAATTTTAAAAACCCTACACAGTAGTATTGTGGAAAAAGCGTGGTCGGCTTTGTTCCATAATCTTCGTTTTTTATTTAAATTATTTTTACCTTTTTAGTGCAATATTCTTTAAAAGCGCGTGTTTTCGCTTTTTAAACTATATTGTGACGAATTCGATGATTCCTTGATTATTTTCCCTGAGTTCGATCACTGTACGTTAAATAAAACAGTCCGATTCTGCTTAATAAATAGTACGCTTTATTTACTACTAAAAACCGTAGTACAATATCGCGGGTTAACTCACTGTTCAGTACTTCACTGTACAACACTTGAAAATAAACTGATTGATTTGCGTTGTCTTTGCGCGGTTTATATACCCTAGCAGACAGCAGCTTCACAACCTAGAAATGTCTACCCCTTTCTGGTTTATTCGTGCAACAGTGTTCTCGAAGCGTTTATCTATCGTCATCTCCTCTTTGTGCCACAATCGTAAACACGCGAGCTGCCTCTCCCTCTCTCGCTCTCACGTCATGTATGTAAACAGCTGTAGTTGTGGTAGTGACGCTAGTGGTGGAAGATGAGCGATTCTTGATAACATTCGCCACACTGCCCTCCACCTAAGTCTGATCGTCCCGATCAGACACATTTCCCGATCCGAACGTTGCTAGTCTCTCCAGGGGAACCACTTTCATTTTGTTCCGTAGCATTCCAACAGCCTGTATGCGGTAAATAACGTCGTTGATCCGTTTCACAACCCTGTATGGTCCTTCCCAGTTGCACTGAACTTTGGGAGACACACTTTTCCTCCGTTGTGGCCTGTTAAGGAATACTAAATCTCCTTCCAGAAACCCTTCTGTTTCCATTGCTTTGTCGTACCTGGTGTTCATGTTTTTGCTTATACTTCCGGGGAATGGACCAGCTTCATCCAAGGTAATCCTCTCAACCGGTGCATCTGAGTTGCACTGCCTCCTTAGACCATGACTCGTGGACCTCAGCACCTTTGCTCTGATGCACTCATCGCATTTGGCAATCCACTCCTTTACCGACTGACCGTAACCAACCCAATAAAATGTCTGCTTAATCTTCTCCAAGGTCTTCTTGACTCCTAGATGACCTCCACTTGGATCGTTATGCATTTCCCTGAGAACATCAGACACCCGCCTACTTGGAACAACTATAAGCTTCCGAGCGCATTGACCATCCTCACTCTCCCATATTCGATGCAAACAACCGGATACCATTCGTAAACTGTTCCATTGTGCCCAATATGACTTGGCAACTGGACTCGCCGCTGACATTTCTTTTCTTGCTGGTCGTTTGTTTCGCTCGAGCCCTCGGATCACACATGCCAGATCTAAATCTTCCTGTTGACTTCTCCAAATATTCTCAAGTAGGCATTTGTCTATCGAAGCCATTGGTCGAGGAGGTACCTTTGCATTTCGAGTGTCCTTGTGCTTCATCTCTAATGAAACTCCTTTGGTGTAATACCCAATGTTGTGTCCAAAGATCAGAGGTACTTCTTGGCCATTGTATCTCATAACTCTATTTCTCAGGTTCATGTGAATGTCTCTCACAGCCAAGAAGTCGACGCCAATGATGACTTCGTCCACAATATCTGCCACTAAGAAGTAGTGGTATGTAGTCGCATTCCCAATCGCAACTTTGCACCGCACTTCTCCATGAACCAGCTTACTTTCACCAGTTACTGTCCGCAACTTTGCATCAGCTTATAAAAAATCAAGATTAGAAATACTCATATACCTAAAGATGTTTTAAAAAAGAAAAAACTATTTTCAATGAAAAAAAAAAAATTGTAGCCCGGAGCTGTTCTCGAACCTACAACAGTTCGCTCGCTATCCGATGCGCTAACCACTGCTCTACTGCTTTATCTACGAATTTATTGTCAAATCACCAATTCAAGCTGTATGGGCAATGAGCGAGAGAATGAAAATAGTTTCTCTAATAAAAGTAGGAGCTTGTTGAGTGAAAGATTGAAAGGTTCATTTTGCAGAAAATGAGTTCTTTTTATAGAAATTTATTATACAGGCGTATTTTTAAATCTTTTTAGAGGGGGTAAAATACAAATTCTGGTTAGGTCAAAAAAAGTTTGAGGATTTTCTAGCTTTTTTCTTTAACCATAACTTAGCAATATTTAAGACAATTTATATGGATTTTTTATTTGATTTAAAGAAAAAATATACATTAATTTTTCTATTCAATTTGGTCTAGTCTTGTTTGGGGCTCGGGTTGCAAATCTGCCCTTTTAAAAGTTAATACATATGTACATATGAATAGAAATCAGTTGTTGCCTTCAGTAAAATTTAAGACGACCGCTAACCACTTGATTTAGTTCAAAATTTAAGTACATATTAAATATGTTGTCGATTTTTATATTTTAAATAGGGAGTCTATCAGCAACTTTGTCTCAAACGGTAGAAATCACTAAAATTTATAGAACTAATCTACCGAAGTCCGATAAATAGACTACTGTGTTTAAAAAAATTTCGCAACTTCGATCTTATATCATCAAATATCGCATTTCTATAATGGGTGGTATGTATGCATATGCCTTCCGTCAACTAAAAATATTCAGCAATTTTTTTTCTCGAAAATAGAGATCACAAACATAAAAATTTTAGAAAAGATAAGATAAGAAATATTTATATATTGAAAAAATAATAACAATTTTCAATGACAAAAAATAAAAAATAAAATGTGGCCGATAGCTGTACTTGAACCATTAACCGCTCGACCACTACCCCCGACGCTTCCCACTGGGCTATCGCTTTATGTACAAATTGATTGTCAGATAACCAATTCAAGTGGCATGAGAAATTTTCATTCGCTTATTACAGATAAATGAAGCAGGATTGGTTATATATTAGATAATTGTGCACTGCCTTAAGCTTTCGGCAGAATCAGTCCGTCACGTACATGCCGGAAAAGGAAGAAACTGACAGCCGAGTAGGATGTGTGTATTTTGCATGTAAAACGCTACATTGACAAAGTATCAGTCAACGGATCCGGTATCCTTCGCCAATTTTCTACTTTGACGGAACGTCAGCTGCGTGACAAATGTCAAAATCAATTTTACCGCCAATTTGACAACGGGATTGTGAAAATTGTGACTATAACAAGTATTACTTGAATATTTTCCATGTTTTTAACCGAAATTTTGCTTTTGTTATGTTTTTTTTAATAATTTTCGGTTTGCGCCAATTACTTTGTTGACATATCTGTGTACTTCAACATGACGTACGTCAATCGCTAGGTGCCATCCCTGTACGGCACGTACGTTTTGTCACGACGTACGTCACGTACGTGACGTATTGACGGACTGATTCTGCCGAAAGCTTTAGAGCTAAGCCAACAAATCCATATACATTTCATAAATATTTATGCATATTTAGTATGGGTTTAAGCTTGGCAAATATTTATATGTAAAATTTGTTAAGCTGATGACCCAATGTACGCTTGCTTTGCTTGCCTTGCTTACCTAGGCTTACCTTACTTTCCTTTTAAAGCTTCTATGGCCCAATAGAAGCTACAAAAGTTGTCAAAAATACAGGATGAGACAAACAAGACAACAACAAGACAAACAGCGAAGCGTGTAAAGCGCTGTCGAATAGAGATTTGGGCTATTCGCCGCTTTGAAGCGTTTCAAGCAAGCAAAGTAAGGCTGCCACTGGGCCAACTTTCATACATTTCAGTAGAGTTCAAAAGAATTTTGACATTTCTCTAGGCAAAGCCAGCAAAGCAAGCGTGCACTGGGCCATCACCTTTAGCCTATTAATATAATAGATAATGGACTCAAAGTACTCAATGAGCGAGGGAATGAAAATAATTTCTCTGTCATAATAGGACGTGTTTAATGAGGGAGAGAATGAAGATAAAGAGTGGTTTCCTTTGAAGTTCAGCCAACTTCGAAATATGAGTTTGACGCTATTACACTAACTCTCAAAGATCGAGAGAATCAAAATATTTCCATTGCTGGTATTTTACACACATATACAAATTTCTCAAAATAAGCTTGGTACTCCAACAACAGTAGCCATATTGAATTATTATTTTATTTTTTTGAAACATTTTTTTTGTTTGGTGGTACGCAAGCCAACTTTGATTGCGACATATTTTTTTCAAATTAAAAGTTTGACCATGGTTGCCCTATTTCACATTTTAATAATGGTGTTATGAAAACATAAAACTTTGTAGAATTTCATTTTAAACAAATCTATTACATCGGAATTTTTCCTTGAATAAATCTTTTTATATGGAATTCTACAATTAAGTGAAGCTTTATTGGGCTTTTGAATCTCTATTTAGATATATACATACATATTAGAGTTTTATGGAAAAATATAATTTTGATTACGTTTTCCCAAAAAATTGTATAGTTAAATTATATTTTATTATAAATATATGTAATTGAAAATTTAAGATTTTCAGGATTTTATGGCACAACAATATAACATTTTTAGTTTTTCATTTGTTTATTAATACTTTGGAATATATGGCGACCATAGTTATCTCATTTTTATTATAGAATTCTACGAAAAAAATGTTTAATTTTTATTTTTTTAAAAAAGCAAAATTTCATATTATATAAAATTGACGGCAATGGGTGTATCTATTTCAATCTAATTTTTTTTTTTTTTTTTTCCTTGATGAATTTCAATATAGAAATTTAAAACATTGATTGCTTCTTTCCTAAAAATTTTATTTTTAAACTAAACTTACTAAAGCGTGCGAGATATGAGAAAAACAAATTGTCACTTTTTTTTTAATACTTTGGTACATAACAACACATATTGGGGCAACTCTTATGCGGAAGAAAATTGGCTATTCGCGCCGACGCCATCTATTTGGAGTGTAACATTTCAATATACATATATGAGTTCAACGCCGAATCTACTGTTTGAACTCAATGAGCGAGAGAATTGGAGTGTTTACGCATGTATGTATAGGTATGTGTATGCAAATAGATATGAGTATGAAATTGGTTTGACGTTTATTTTGAAGGGGTGGAAATTTGGAAATATGAGTTCGTGTAATATTAAAGAATATTAATGAGCGAGAGAACGAAAATAGTTACACATTCATTTTAGAGAAGGATGGGTTGTATTTTAAAAAAAGGTATTATACATGGCGTGGTTTTAAAACTTTTTATTGGGGGTAAATTACAAATTCTGGTTAGGTCAAAAAAAGTTTGAGGGTTTTCTAGCTTTTTTCTTTAACCATAACTTAGCAATATTTAAAAGACACTTTATATGGATTTTTCTTTTGATTTAAAGAAAAAAAATGTATATTGATTTTTAAAAAAATTCTATTCTATTTGGTCTAGACTTATTTGGGGCTCGGGTTGCAAATATGCCCTTTTAAAAGTTAATACATATATACATATGAAAAGAAATTATTTGTTGTCTTCAGTAAAATTTAAGATTTCCGCTTATCACTTGGTTTAGTTCAAAATTTAAGTATCCATAAAATATGTTTTCGATTTTTATACTTTAAATAAGGAATTTATCAGCAACTCTATCTCAATCGATAGAAATCGTGAAATTTATCGAAATAATCTACAGAAATTGAATAAACAGACCACTATGTTTGAAAAAAATTCGCAAATTGTAGCTTACATCTTCAAAAATTAGAGCAGTCAGACTTATAATAATTGTAATTTTTTGAAATATTTACCAAAAAAAAAGAAATTGTATACGCGGTTATAGCATTTCTATAATGGGTGGTATGTATGTATATTTATGATCTAAAATTATTATTTCACATGGCTTTCCGTAAACTAAAAATATTTGCACCAAATTTTTTTTTTCTCGAAAATAGAGATCACAAACATAAAAATATTGTTTATAAAAATTTTAAAAAGCCAAGATTAGAAATATAAAAATATATAAAAAATATAAACAATTTTCAATGACAAAGAAGAAAAAATAAAATGTGGCCGATAGCTGTACTTGAACCATCAACCGCTCGACCACTACCCCCTGACGCTTCCCACTGGGCTATCGCTTTATTTACAAATTGATTGTCAGATAACCAATTCAAGTTGCATGAGAAATTTTCATTCGCTTATTACAGATAAATGAAGCAGTAT
Organism: Campiglossa producta; assembly: GCA_964058755.1. Taxonomy (NCBI): domain Eukaryota; kingdom Metazoa; phylum Arthropoda; class Insecta; order Diptera; family Tephritidae; genus Campiglossa; species Campiglossa producta. The sequence continues at coordinate 88,078,552 of CAXKVI010000003.1, read as the reverse complement.
TGGTTATATATTAGATAATTGTGCATTGCTTTAGAGGTATGCCAACAAATCCATATGCATTTCATAAATATTTATGCATATTTAGTATGGGTTTAAGCTTGGCAATTATTTATATGTAAAATTTGTTAGCCTATTAATATAATAAATATTTGAAAATTTTAATTTATTTATGAAAATAAATAAAAAAATGTGTCAACCAAAACCTAATTCAGCTTCACAATAGAAAATCGTTGTCAATCCTGTAAAATCGTTAATGCATCTTACAATTTCGTGCATTAGAACGTGCATTAAGAAGGGGATAATTCAAGAAATAATTTGCTTTAATGCCGGTAGTGCAAATTAGGTGTTCCGTTTCTCTACCGTAGTTATTAAATTATTCTAGGTCTTAAAGTTCAATAAAAATTTTAATTCTTATGAAAAGGACTACTTTATTTTTTAAGGCCACAGAGACATACATACATATTTTTCCAAATTTTTATTATAAACTTTTTTATTTTCTAGTTGAGTCTTGTATCCAATCCAGGAACGAAGCTACACGAGTGTATACGCCAGGAAAGCCTACCTGGCCGCATGGTGTAGGCCCAAAGGAAACTACGCCAACCAGAAAATATGACTCCACACCATTAAACCTTTGTGGAACCATGAGTGGGCCCCCGGAATCACCACGACAAGTGTCGATGCCCTTTTCACCACCGGCGCATATTTGAGTATCGCTCAATCTAACTCTTGTCTGATATTTGAATTTACATTGATCAAAATTTTGGACTCGTACCAAGGCCTTAAGTTTGGTTTTACTATTATTGCTCGTTTCTGTTGCTCCCCAACCAGCAATATCCATAGTTGTATTCTCAAAATTATCGAATTGAAAAAAAGTATTGAATGGCAAGCAAATTGGTCGAATAAAGTCGTTAAAAGCCGCTTTTTCCTTAAGACGCAACAGTGCTATATCATTTGACTGAGTTCTTACATTGTATTTTGGGTGGACTATTTGTTCCTCAACGTCAATATCGACATGTGGACCAGCACAAAGGGAATTACCTCTGCTGTCAATTTGACAATCGATTTGTGTGTCTTGATCCCATTCTCCTAACCTAACTCCAGTCAGAGCAAACGTTTCCGGAATTACACGTTTACTAACACAATGCGCAGCTGTCAAAACGTAACGTTCATGTATAAGAGTACCACCGCAATGAAGACCTATATTGTTGTTGCCTGAAAATAAAACAAATAACTAATATAACCACTTCTTGAATACAAAAATCAGTTACATTCCCTTCTAGCGAGAAGGTTGCAATTGTCAAAATGGCTCGTTTTCATTAAATCAAAATATAACACAAAATGTTGTCAAACTAATGAAAACGGGTTGGCATATTGCGTCAAATGCGTTGAAGTCAGTTGCGGCAACACATTGGCAGTTATCGTGGTGAATGGGAAATTGAGAATTTACCCTAGCCCATGCCAACCAACCCTGCACAAATTTTTATGTATTTTGGCCTTAAGAGCCAACGAAAGTTCAAAATTTCTGTATTTTCTTTATTTTTGATGTTGACATCCCTGTTAACCAGTGCTAGCCATGGTGAAAACAAAATCACAAATTAGTGCAGTGTAATACTAATAAATATAGTTTAAAAAAACTAAAACTCACGCTTTTAGAGAGTATTGAACTAAAAATTTGAAAATAATTTTAAAAACCCTACACAGTAGTATTGTGGAAAAAGCGTGGTCGGCTTTGTTCCATAATCTTCGTTTTTTATTTAAATTATTTTTACCTTTTTAGTGCAATATTCTTTAAAAGCGCGTGTTTTCGCTTTTTAAACTATATTGTGACGAATTCGATGATTCCTTGATTATTTTCCCTGAGTTCGATCACTGTACGTTAAATAAAACAGTCCGATTCTGCTTAATAAATAGTACGCTTTATTTACTACTAAAAACCGTAGTACAATATCGCGGGTTAACTCACTGTTCAGTACTTCACTGTACAACACTTGAAAATAAACTGATTGATTTGCGTTGTCTTTGCGCGGTTTATATACCCTAGCAGACAGCAGCTTCACAACCTAGAAATGTCTACCCCTTTCTGGTTTATTCGTGCAACAGTGTTCTCGAAGCGTTTATCTATCGTCATCTCCTCTTTGTGCCACAATCGTAAACACGCGAGCTGCCTCTCCCTCTCTCGCTCTCACGTCATGTATGTAAACAGCTGTAGTTGTGGTAGTGACGCTAGTGGTGGAAGATGAGCGATTCTTGATAACATTCGCCACACTGCCCTCCACCTAAGTCTGATCGTCCCGATCAGACACATTTCCCGATCCGAACGTTGCTAGTCTCTCCAGGGGAACCACTTTCATTTTGTTCCGTAGCATTCCAACAGCCTGTATGCGGTAAATAACGTCGTTGATCCGTTTCACAACTCTGTATGGTCCTTCCCAGTTGCACTGAACTTTGGGAGACACACTTTTCCTCCGTTGTGGCCTGTTAAGGAATACTAAATCTCCTTCCAGAAACCCTTCTGTTTCCATTGCTTTGTCGTACCTGGTGTTCATGTTTTTGCTTATACTTCCGGGGAATGGACCAGCTTCATCCAAGGTAATCCTCTCAACCGGTGCATCTGAGTTGCACTGCCTCCTTAGACCATGACTCGTGGACCTCAGCACCTTTGCTCTGATGCACTCATCGCATTTGGCAATCCACTCCTTTACCGACTGACCGTAACCAACCCAATAAAATGTCTGCTTAATCTTCTCCAAGGTCTTCTTGACTCCTAGATGACCTCCACTTGGATCGTTATGCATTTCCCTGAGAACATCAGACACCCGCTTCCTTGGAACAACTATAAGCTTCCGAGCGCATTGACCATCCTCACTCTCCCATATTCGATGCAAACAACCGGATACCATTCGTAAACTGTTCCATTGTGCCCAATATGACTTGGCAACTGGACTCGCCGCTGACATTTCTTTTCTTGCTGGTCGTTTGTTTCGCTCGAGCCCTCGGATCACACATGCCAGATCTAAATCTTCCTGTTGACTTCTCCAAATATTCTCAAGTAGGCATTTGTCTATCGAAGCCATTGGTCGAGGAGGTACCTTTGCATTTCGAGTGTCCTTGTGCTTCATCTCTAATGAAACTCCTTTGGTGTAATACCCAATGTTGTGTCCAAAGATCAGAGGTACTTCTTGGCCATTGTATCTCATAACTCTATTTCTCAGGTTCATGTGAATGTCTCTCACAGCCAAGAAGTCGACGCCAATGATGACTTCGTCCACAATATCTGCCACTAAGAAGTAGTGGTATGTAGTCGCATTCCCAATCGCAACTTTGCACCGCACTTCTCCATGAACCAGCTTACTTTCACCAGTTACTGTCCGCAACTTTGCATCCTGCAATGGTCGTACTCTCTTTTGGACCAAGTCACTTCTAATGATGGAATGAGATGCGCCAGTATCCACAGTGAATAACCGCTCTTTTCCGTCCAAGAAACCTCTAACAGTAACAGTACTTGCTTTCCCTCCGACCTGCGACACAGAAACTATAGGGCATTCATCTTGGTCATCTCCTCCAGCGTTACCCTTACGTCCACAATCATTGCCGAAGTCGCTGGAGCCGATGTTGCAATGATGCACCATATGGCCAGATTTTCCGCGCTTGAAACATTTAATGACACCATCGCTTTTCGTTTGTGCTCCATTCAAGGCTTCCAGAACTTTGTTGATTTTTTCGACCAAGTCTGATGTCTCCTTTTCCACATGTCGAACCTTGTTATCTGGTTTACATAAAATCGAGGCTGTCTCTTGTAATAAAGCGTGTGATACCGTCTCTGCGAATGTCCTTTTGGGGTTTGCATATGCGGCTAGCTTCGTGTCTACATCCATTATTCCATTTATGAATCTTTGGATCTTTACCCTCTCGATGTATTCCACGGGTGCATCTGCGTTCGCCAAATGAGCTAACCTCTCAATGTCCCATGCAAAATCCTGCAATGTCTCATTAGCCTTCTGGAAGCGATTCTGTAGCTCCATTTGAAATATCTGCCTTCTATGCTCGCTACCGTAACGTCTTTCAAGGGCTCCCATCAACGCTTCATAGTTGTTTCTTTCAGCGTCCGGAATAGTCTGTAAGATTTCGGCTGCAGATCCTTTCAATGACACAAATAAAGCAGCGACTTTGTCCTCAGCGCCCCAGTTGTTCACAGCTGCTGTCTTCTCAAATTGTAGCTTAAATACCTGGAAAGGGACAGAACCGTCAAAGGATGGGGTTTGTACCTTGGGTGCGCTTGTTGAAACCACTGTGCGATTCAGCTGCAACTCCTTGATGCGATTTCTTAACGCATCCACCTCGGCCTCGACTTTCTCCTCAAGTTGCATTATTTTCTTGTCCTGTATTTTTAGCTGTGATGACATACGCTCTTCCTGCTCCTCCAGCTGCAATGCTATTTTTGAAGATAACCGGGCCTCCTGATCCTCAAGTTGAGCTGAGATCTGAGAAGTCATGCGTGACTCTTGTTGCTCCAACTGAGATGCCATGCTTGATGTTATGTTGTTTGACATCTGAGCCAAGGCAGCCAATAAAGAGTTTGTGTCCACATTTTCCACTGAATCCGGAGAATCCTTTTGCTCTTCTATTTTCGTCGCCTCATCCGCAAGCTGAAAAACGTGGTCGTCGACGTTGATTCCCTCTGCTTCCATAGCCTCTCGCAACCGTGATTGTAGCTCTGCTTTATTGCCCGTTGTTGCCAATCCACGTCGTTCTAACTCGTTTTTGAGTTGCTGGATCTTCAACTCATTCAACTTTGCCATGTCCTTGTTATCCTTAAAATGTCCTTGTTATCCTTTTCAATGTCGTTGTTATCCTTTTCAATGTCCTTGTTATCCTTTTCAATGTCCTTGAATTTATTTAACAATACCGCTTCTGACACCAATTGTGACGAATTCGATGATTCCTTGATTATTTTCCCTGAGTTCGATCACTGTACGTTAAATAAAACAGTCCGATTCTGCTTAATAAATAGTACGCTTTATTTACTACTAAAAACCGTAGTACAATATCGCGGGTTAACTCACTGTTCAGTACTTCACTGTACAACACTTGAAAATAAACTGATTGATTTGCGTTGTCTTTGCGCGGTTTATATACCCTAGCAGACAGCAGCTTCACAACCTAGAAATGTCTACCCCTTTCTGGTTTATTCGTGCAACAGTGTTCTCGAAGCGTTTATCTATCGTCATCTCCTCTTTGTGCCACAATCGTAAACACGCGAGCTGCCTCTCCCTCTCTCGCTCTCACGTCATGTATGTAAACAGCTGTAGTTGTGGTAGTGACGCTAGTGGTGGAAGATGAGCGATTCTTGATAACATTCGCCACAATATTTAGTTTTACTTTTTAGTTAAGTGTGTTATGAAGTAATCGATATATATGTATATCGAAGTATACCGCAGTGCAAACGAAACCTCTGGGCCTCCACTTTCGTTTGATACCCATATTGTAGGCAATTTTCAATATTATTGGACAACCTCATTTTGACCGATAAGTCAGTTATCGATAAATATATCGAAATATTCCTTGGTTTAAATAATAGAAACCTGTGGACCTTCCCTTTCGTTTGATATAGGTAGTAGGCATTATGACCGATAACTTAGTTATCGATAAATATATCGAAGTCCAAATGCAACCTCCTATCGTTTTACACCCACATTTCAAGGTTTTTGTGACAGTCATATGCCACTATCGGGTAGACTGAAGTAGAGTTACATACAAACAAGCAAAAATACATATGAATGTATGTACAAGTAAAGCTAATGAAAGCGCAGTAAAGAAACTAGCATTATGTGGGAAAAGCGTCGAGCGCTCGATATACGAAAATTATGGGACAAAGCGGACCACGCTTTTTCCACAATACTACTGTGTAGGGTTTTTAAAATTATTTTCAAATTTTTAGTTCAATACTCTCTAAAAGCGTGAGTTTTAGTTTTTTTAAACTATATTTATTTTTTACTTTTTAGTCAAATGTCCTAGGAAATTATCGATATATATATCGAAAAATACAGCAGTCCAAACGAAACCTCTGGACTTCCACTTTCGTTTGATACCCATATTGTTAGGGAATTTTAAGGCATTTGGCCTCAGATTTTGACAATAACTCAGTTATCGATAAATTTATCGATATATATCGAAGTCCAAATGAAACCTGGGGCCTTTCCCTTTCGTTTGATACCCATATTGTAGGGAATTTTTTAGGTTTTTGGGCAATCATATTTTGACCGATAACTCAGTTATCGATAAATTTATCGAAATATATCGAAGTCCAAATGAGACCTGGGGCCTTCACCTTTCGTTTGATACCCATATTGTAGGGAATTTTGTAGGTTTTTGGGCAATTATATTTTGACCGATAACTCAGTAATCGATAAATTTATCGAAATATGTCGATGTCCAAGTGAAACCTGGGACCCTCACCTTTCGTTTGATACCCATATTGTGGGGAATTTTTAAGGTTTTTGGGCAATCATATTTTGACCGATAACTCAGTTATCGATCAATTTATCGAAATATATCGAATTCCAAATGAAACCTGGGGCCTTCCCCTTTCGTTTGATACCCATATTGTAGGGAAATTTTAAGGTTTTCGGGCAACCACATTTTGACCGATAACTCAGTTATCGATAAATTTATCGAAATATGTCGATGTCCAAATGAAACCTGGGGCCCTCCCTTTCGTTTGATACCCATATTGTAGGGAATTTTTCAGGTTTTTGGGCAATCATATTTTGACCGATAACTCAGTTATGGATAAATTTATCGAAATATGTCGATGTCCAAGTGAAACATGGGGACTTCACCTTTCGTTTGATACCCATATTGTAGGGATTTTTTTAGGTTTTTGGGCAATCATATTTTGACCGATAACTCAGTTATCGATATGTCGATGTCCAAGTGAAACATGGGGACTTCACCTTTCGTTTGATACCCATATTGTAGGGAATTTTTTAGGCCTTTGGGCCTTCATATTTTGATATGTCGATGTCCAAGATTAATTTATCGAAATTTCTAGATGTCCAAATGAAACCTGGGGCCCTCCCCTTTCGTTTGATACCCATATTGTAGGGAATTTTTCAGGTTTTTGGGCAATCATATTTTGACCGATAACTCAGTTATCGATAAATTTATCGAAATATGTCGATGTCCAAAAGAGACCTGGGGCCTTCACCTTTCATTTGATACCCATATAGTAGTGAATTTTTTAGGTATTTGGGCAATCATATTTTTACCGATATCTCAGTTATCGATAAATTTATCGAAATATGTCGATGTCCTAATGAAACCTGCGGCCTTCACCTTTCGTTTGATACCCATATTGTAGGGAATTTTTTACGTTTTTGGGCAATCATATTTTGACCGATATCTCAGTTATCGATAAATCTATCGAAATATATCGAAGTCCAAATGAAACCTGGGGCCTTCCCCTTTCGTTTGATACCCATATTGTAGGGAAATTTTAAGGTTTTCGGGCAACCACATTTTGACCGATAACTCAGTTATCGATAAATTTATCGAAATATGTCGATGTCCAAGTGAAACCTGGGCACTTCACCTTTCGTTTGATACCCATATTGTAGGGATTTTTTTAGGTTTTTGGGCAATCATATTTTGACCGATAACTCAGTTATCGATAAATTTATCGAAATATATCGAAGTCCAAATGAATCCTGGGGCGTTCCCCTTTCGTTTGATACCCATATTTTAGGGACATTTTACGGTTTTTGGGCCACTGGGGCTTAAACCGAACGAGAGTTACATACATACAAGCAAGCAAGCAAACAGACAAACATACAAGTGAACCTAATAAAAGCGTGGTAAAAATGAGTGTGGGTAAAAGTAGACATCGATTTGAATTCACTTAAACTTTACTATTTTGCTTACTTTTTAATACAATCAATGTACAAAACAATTACTCCGTAATCCTGTCGGTTTTAAATATCGCAAAAAAATTTTGCACCGAATTGCAAAACAAAAATATTTTTGTATTTATTAAACCTTGCATATAAATAAGAGATAAACCTTTTATGCTTAAGGATTTTCTTTCAAACCTTTCCAGTGATATATACAAAAATACATGGTTTATATCAGACACTGAAATTGTCTTCATTTACATAATACGTTATAACTTTTACAATCTTTACTTGATTTAAACTAGTTTAGGCTCAAAATAAAGGTGATATAATTGCCTTTAAACTAATATAGTATATATAATTATTAAAACTTTTTTTTCAGGCAAAAAAACCAACAAACTTTGATAATTTGAAAAAAATCGCCCGAAATGCAAATTTTTACAACTTTGAACTGCTGTTTTGCGAAAACTACTGATTCAATTTACAAATAATATTATATATCGCCGGAAAGGCTACATATGTGCCTTTCAGAATTCACATACATCAAACCAAACTGGCTCACTATTTTTTAGCTTTCAGGCCATAACTGCAATATTGCAAAAAAACGGTTTTTTGTGAATATCTCGAAAACCGTTCTTGAAAAAAAAAAATAATAATAAAAGACATTTTCGGCTTCAGCGACCCCGAATTAGTCTACAAAGCATATTTTTGTCGAGGTACATTTTTATTGTAAACTAGTGTTATGTTTGGATGTCCGAAAATTAAATGATCGCACCATCAAAGACGCTTACCCACTCCCACATATATGTAGATGGTATTTATGGTATATAAATCACATTTAGGCCCAATTTCATAGGGGCAGGTTAACTTAAATTCCACAGTTAACCATGGATTCGCAATTTTATTTAAGTTATTTAACTGAATTTTTTATGTAAATTGTTGGTAGATCGCCTTCTGATATCTGACCAGAGGTTAAACCACCAACGTTGGGCAGTTAACCTTTGGTTAACTCAAAATGAAAATTGAAAATCTGTGGAACGTAAGTTAACCTGGCACTGTGAAATTGTGCCTTATTTGTATTTTTTCAAGATCTTTTAATGAAGTATACATATTTATATTTTATATTTTTAAATAAACTTTATTTTGTTGTGTTCTTTTAAATTGATTCAAAAATATAATAAAAATATTTTGAAAATCAAAATTTGTCATTTTAAAAAAGTTAACAAAATCAAAAATAATTTTAAATTGCAAAGTATAAAATATAAGAAGTAATTTTAGGAAACCCCACAATAACAAAAGAATAATATTAACTCATTTAAATTTCAAAAATTTTCTCTTTGAAATGAGAAATAAAAATAATTTTTAAAATGAAATAAGTACAAAGTAGAAACAAACAAAGTATAAATAATTAATTATAATAATCCCTACATATACTCCCCCTCCAGTGAAACGATTAAAAGAAATTAATTAATATTAAATGTTATTTTAATTGATAATAACAAAGGAATATTAATAAATCATTTAAATTTCAAAAATTTTCTTTTTGAAATAAGAAATAAAAACAATATTTAAAATGAAATAAACAAAGTATAAATAATTAATAATAATAATCCCTAAAATGTAGTATACATATTTATATTTTATTTTTTTTAATAAACTTTATTTTGTTGTGTTCTTTTAAATTGATTCAAAAATATAATAAAAATATTTTGAAAATCAAAATTTGTCCTTTTAAAAAAAGTTAACAAAATCAAAAATAATTTTAAATTGCAAAGTATAAAATATAAGAAGTAATTTTAGGAAACCCCACCGTATTCTAAGTCGGCTTCAGAATACTAGGTACATATCTGCCATTGATTTTAAAGACGCGTTTTGGCAGATACCTTTAGAGCGAAAGTCCAGGGAGAAAACTGCTTTCACTGTACCTGGTAGACCTTTGTACAATTTTACAGTTATGCCATTTGGACTGTGCAACGTGGCACAACGTATGTGTCGTTTAATGGACAAGGTCAACCCCGCTTCTCTTCGTGATTCTGTGTTAGTTTATTTAGATGATCTCCTTGTTTGTTCTGAGAATTTTTCGGCCCATTTAGATTTGTTGTCCCGTGTTGCAAAATGTCTTCGTGATGCGAAATTGACGATTTATCCAGGGCCGACATGAACGAGCTGCTAGTGAGTGACAGGGTACTAGACATCGACATTAACTCACCAAGCTTTAAATAGAAAAAGTACCAAGAATTGATTGACACGGTGACATCAAATCAAGACAAACTGTCCGAACTGTGCGTATCAGACGGGTATGTTTATAGACGGACGCAATTCGACAAGGGGAAGGGCTTCAAGGAGACCATTCCTGGAAACTCTGGATGCCGACTGAACTTCGTTCAGGGTTGGTGGAGGCATCGCATTACAGGTCATGGGGGTATTCATAAGATACGGGAAAGGTATTATTGGCCTGGCATAGTTGCAGACGTGCAAAATTATATTAAAAGTTGCGATGTTTGTAAAGGCAATAAAACCCAAAATGCTTTCCACAAACCGTTAATGGGGAAGAAACATGTTACGGAACGCCCTTTTCAACGTTTATTTATAGATTTCATGGGTCCATATCCACGTTCGTGGATGGTTATGTTTATGTGTTTGTGTGTTTAGACCACTTTTCTAAATTCGTGTTTTTGAAACCGATGCGTAAGGCAACCTCAGCTGAAGTAGTTAAATTCCTAGAAAAAGACGTTTTTCATGTATTTGGTGTGCCAGCCCGGGTAGAAAATAATCTAGGCAAATCTATTCTTAATTTAGCGCTGGCTAGATTTTCCTACAATAGACAATTCTGCCTTGGCCCTGCCAGGGCTCTAGAATGGAAAGTGTATATTTTTTAATTTACGGGCAATTTATGGTATATTCTATAAGGGGGCTACCTAGTTTTGCATACCTTGCACCTGATCAGTTTTTCCAATCCAGGGCCTGAATATTTTTTCTATATTGGGCCGGCCTAGGTTTTCCAATCCAGCGCCAGGATAGTTTTTCCACGATTATAAATTTCAATTAAAGTTGTTCATTTGCCGAACAAATTTCATGAGTTGTAACAGCTGAATGTATAGAGATGATGACTGTAATGTGAAGGTGCCTGGGTTCAATGCTGGCTCAGGGGCAATGCATTTTTTAATTGATTATTAAATGTATGTGAAATTTAAATCAAGAGGTTCATTTGCAGAAAATATTTCAATGATTGGAATAGCCCAATGGACAGAGAAGACAACTGTGAAAAACTAGGCAGGTCCTAGATTAGCATTACCCGACAGGTCCTTTATTAAAAAGCATTAACAAACAGATAAGGGCCCGTGTAAACTTTCCTTGGCAGGCCCATGATTTTAAAACGGAAAATATAATCAGGCCCTAGACTAAATTTAACAGATTTTCTACCCGGGAGAGTACGTACACACTGACAATGGAAACCAGTTCGTGTCAGAACTGTTCACGTCATTTTTGGCAAAATATGGTACGACGCATATAAGAACAGCATTCTACTCGCCACAAGGCAATGCGGCTGAAAGGGTCAATCGATCGATTTTACAAATAGTTAGGTCATATGTAGGCGAGAATTAGAAGAACTGGGACAAACACATCAGTGATGCAGCATCGGGGTATACCATGCTAAAGACATATTTGTTGCATGATGTTGGTATATGTTGCATGTTGCATGTTTATTACTCACCTTTGTACCTGAAAACTTGACCTTAGGAAATTTACTTCATTTTTATTTTTATTTTTTTTTGTAATTATTTATTCAATTATTTTAGGTTTATTGACCTACCAATGTAATTATACAATTTTTGACTTGACCATTTTTTGATTATACATTTCAGACTTGACACACATATATTTTCATTTACATACTTGCAACTTGATCAATTTTCTTTCGATCTGTGATATTGTTTTAGGTTTACCCTGTGATATAGGATTAAGATGCCCATCTGTGATACCTTAGGTTAGTTTTTGCTTGTAAACCCCAGTGTTAATACATTTAGTTTTTTTTTTATAATTTATTTAATTTGTGTGTCGTAATAAATGTTTAGTGTAATACATGTTATAGTGAAAGCTAGGTCAGAAGCAGACTTGAAGCCCGGCATTAGATCGTGGGTCGAGGCCACACGTGAGCCCTGGACTTACAAACCAACCCAGAAATCGCCTCAAGAATTCAGCAGTCACCGGTAAGTCACTTTGTGAAATTTTTATTTTTTTAAAGTATAGTAAAAATAGTTTTCGTGAAATTCTATTCGAATAATTTTTGGTAAATTTAGATAATTTTGTTTGAACTTCCCGTAAAGCTTCGATAAAAATTTAATTTTTGTAAAGTTAGATTGTTTCTTTTTCTAGCAAGGCTTTGATACATTTTTTCAAAATAAATTTTGATAAATTCCCTTGTTATTTCTGATCTCTTTGTTTAAACAAAGTTGTGGTCCTGAAAAGGACCGTTTATTTAGTTGCATCAGCAAGTGTCACTGTCCACTAAAATATTCCCGAAATATTAAATTATATTTTTGAACCACAAAACCGTTTCTTAATTTTGAAAGTTTCATTCGAATTTTTGAGTTCTAAAATTTTAACTCTAAAAATTCATAAAGATTAAAAAGCTGCATAAATGCACTTACGTGTACATAGGTATGTAAGTATGTACACGAGCATGAAGGTAAACAAAAGGGTAGATTGTTATTGTAGATAATTTTTTTACACTTTTATCAAAATCATAAAATTTTAAATCACCAATTATATTTTTTGACCCAAACCCCATTTTTAATTTTTGGATTTTACTTTAATTTTTAATTTAGATAAATTTTAATTTAATTCTGAAGATTCAAAAATATTAAAATATGCACATATGCAGACAGAAGAAGAAAAGGAATTCTTTTTTACGAACGAATAAATAATCAAGTTCTAAATTTAGAGATAAAAATATTTTTGGATCTTCAAACCAAAACGCAATAAGTTACACATAAAAAGTTCGTAGATAAATGAGAAAATATGATTACCGGGAAATGGATAGATATTTTCAAAAAAAATGTATGACATTATACCAGTTATATAACAACAAACATATGCCCAAAAATTTGAATTTTTCGGATAACTAGATTTAAAGTTAAAGCAGACAGTTGTTTGGATTTATTTCGTTTTGGTGTGAAAATTTATATTTATTGCGTTTTGGTTTGAATGCTACTGAAGTTATTGCGTTTTGGTTTGAAAGTTGCTGAGTTCTGAGAGAATGGGGTTTGTGGAGCCAATTTGATAACGATATATTAATTTCTGATTAGTCCCAGAGCAAAATACAAATTTTAAAGCAATTTATCATAGTTCCTAGAAAAAGCCATTGGATAGGAAAAGACCACAAAATAATGTTATCTACGGCCCAAAATAGAGTTTACGCCTTTCATCGTTTTTATGTGTCATTTCAAAATAAAAAGTTCTGTATATACATAGTTTAGTTTTCACTTTAGTAAATATAAAAATCGTATGGAGTTATTGCGTTTTGTTGTGAATCGTATTTTTAAGGGCGATACTGAATGCCTAAATTCCCGGTTTTTACAGCTAAAATATCTTGTTACATAGACTTCAGAAGGGGAAGTCGAGTCCCATCAATATCTCAAAAACAATTAGGTGGTGATTTATTGCGTTTTGGTTTGAAGCTCCTCATTTATTTAAATGAGATTTTTAAATTCAAAGAAAAAAAGTTAGGGATTCTGAAAAATAAAATAAATGAAATTATATATATATATATAGTATAAAATTTTGCATTCAATTCTTTCTAATACCTATAATTACACAACTAACGTATAAATATATACATTGGATTCAATCCACAAATAAAACTTCATATACATACAAATATATCCGCTCCCCATGTACAATAACCAAAAAACCGGAAATATACACCCGTGGTTCACATGGAAGGAAGGAAATAGCTTCAAAAAGCTCACCATATACAAATTTACTTGCTTCCTGTTATCACCTTGGATAATAGGATGTACAAGAAGTCTATGAAGTAAGGAAAACACATGGCAAATACTAGTAAGAATATAAATGCAGATTGCATGCAGGGCACATGGCTCAAAGCGTTAAGAGAGCGCAGTGCCAATGCAGTCTGGTAGGTTCGATGCCAGCCAGACTGGATAAAACACTACGTCTAAATGCTTGGTCGCATGGAAACTAGTCAGTGAATTACTATTCTGCTGTTTAAAATTTTGCATTCAATTCTTTCTAATACCTATAATTACAAAATTAACGTATAAATATATACATTGGATTCAATCCACAAATAAAACTTCATAGACATACAAATATTTCCGCTCCCCATGTACAAGAACCAAAAAAACCGGAAATATACACCCGTGGTTCACATGGAAGGAAGGAAATAGCTTCAAAAAGCTCGCCATATACAAATTTACTTGCTCCCTGTTATCACCTTGGATAATAGGATGTACAAGAAGTCTATAAAGTAAGGAAAACACATGGCAAATATTAGTAAGAATATAAATGCAAGATTGCATGCAGGGCACATGGCTCAAAGCGTTAAGATAGCGCAATGCCAATGCAGGCTGGTAGGTTCGATGCCAGCCAGACCGGATAAAACACTACGTCTAAATGCTTGGTCGCATGGAAACTAGTCAGTGAATTACCATTCCGCTGTATAAAATTTTGCATTCAATTCTTTCTAATACCTATAATTACAAAATTAACGTATAAATATATACATTGGATTCAATCCACAAATAAAACTTCATATACATACAAATATTTCCGCTCCCCACGTACAAGAACCAAAAAACCGGAAATATACACCCGTGGTTCACATGGAAGGAAGGAAATAGCTTCAAAAAGCTCGCCATATACAAATTTACTTGCTTCCTGTTATCACCTTGGATAATAGGATGTACAAGAAGTTTATAAAGTAAGGAAAACACATGGCAAATAATAGTAAGAATATAAATGCAGATTGCATGCAGGGCACATGGCTCAAAGCGTTAAGAGAGCGCAATGCCAATGCAGTCTGGTAGGTTCGATGCCAGCCAGACTGGATAAAACACTACGTCTAAATGCTTGGCCGCATGGAAACTAGTCAGTGAATTACCATTCCGCTGTTTAAAATTTTGCATTCAATTCTTTCTAATATCTATAATTACAAAATTAACGTATAAATATATACATTGGATTCAATCCACAAATAAAACTTCATATACTTACAAATATTTCCGCTCCCCATGTACAAGAACCAAAAAAACCGGAAATATACACCCGTGGTTCACATGGAAGGAAGGAAATAGCTTCAAAAAGCTCGCCATATACAAATTTACTTGCTTCCTGTTATCACCTTGGATAATAGGATGTACAAGAAGTCTATAAAGTAAGGAAAACACATGGCAAATATTAGTAAGAATATTAAGGCAAGATTGCATGCAGGGCACATGGCTCAAAGCGTTAAGAGAGCGCAATGCCAATGCAGTCTGGTAGGTTCGATGCCAGCCAGACCGGATAAAACAATACGTCTAAATGCTTGGTCGCATGGAAACTAGTCAGTGAATTACCATTCCGCTGTATAAAATTTTGCATTCAATTCTTTCTAATACCTATAAATACAAAATTAACGTATAAATATATACATTGGATTCAATCCACAAATAAAACTTCATATACATACAAATATTTCCGCTCCCCACGTACAAGAACCAAAAAACCGGAAATATACACCCGTGGTTCACATGGAAGGAAGGAAATAGCTTCAAAAAGCTCGCCATATACATATTTACTTGCTTCCTGTTATCACCTTGGATAATAGGATGTACAAGAAGTCTATAAAGTAAGGAAAACACATGGGAAATATTAGTAAGAATATTAAGGCAAGATTGCATGCAGGGCACATGGCTCAAAGCGTTAAGAGAGCGCAATGCCAATGCAGTCTGGTAGGTTCGATGCCAGCCAGACCGGATAAAACACTACGTCTAAATGCTTGGTCGCATGGAAACTAGTCAGTGAATTACCATTCCGCTGTATAAAATTTTGCATTCAATTCTTTCTAATACCTATAATTACGAAATTATTTAAATATTTGCATAAATAATTTTATTGCAGCGCACGAAATCAGCCGAGGCCGCGACATTTGGTTACATAAAAACGCGCCAACGAAATACATGAAATCACACACAAATTCACACATAAAAAAAGAAGAGTTATTGGGCACTAAAACACTGTCAACAACAACAAACACCGAAATCACACATCAATAACAAATTTGAAAGAATTTGCATTAGGCCAAGAAGACAACCAAGAAGGGATAATTTGGCCAAAATCATTGGCAGATATCCCCATCAGAAACCCGCATACACACATACACACGCACGCAAGACAGGGAAGTCAACATTACACCAACGATCGAACACCGAACACTTTTCACAAAACCATCAAACAAGGGTTGAACACAACAGATTTCTACACACTCAAGGTATTGGCAACATCCCTTGTTGCGCAACGTCATCAACAGCATCGGCTTGCTGCTAAACATTTTTGTGGCGCAAGCACTGAAGCATCGGCAACATTGGTGAAGACAGCAACATTCGGCAGTAACATTAGCAACATTGATATTGCACAGCAGCAATACTCATCAACATTATCTCAGCACACATCAACACGCCAACAGCAAAACACACAGACACGACGATCTCAGAGAAGCAAAAGTCGAAGAGGAGATAAGCGCAATCCACTCAGAGCGCACACATCAGCTTTCAACATATCTCACTATCAGTACCACGCAACACCACTCTACACTAATACTACCACCTCAACACAGCAGAGTGAGCGAAGTAACGCGCTTGGGTGTAAAAGTAGGTCGCCTTCCCGTTGGTGCACCCTGGGTAACGCTAAATGACCTACATGGCCTAAACGGCTAGTTTCTTGTATTGCCGGTTCTACGAGAACGGTACCAGTACTTTTGCTGTACCCATCGTGCCGAAACGACCCGGGCCGTTTTCTTATATCGACCCGGCCAAGAGCAATATACTCGGGGTGACCCTGTCTGACATTTAGGCAGGGCTACACCTCGCTACAACAACAACAATAACAAGTAAAGCGCGGCTCTGCGATAGCACGCTCACCAACTTCAACTTCCAATTGTTACTAACACCACCATCACAAACACACATTATACACTTATTAGGGTCCTCCACTAGAGTGGTTCACAAATATGGACTTTTTGGAAATTCTAAAACTTTACCCCCAATTATTGTTCCTTATGACAAAAAAGAAGCTGCTTTTTTTTTTTAAGGTGGTTTAGAGGTCGCGCTACTCGTTTTTATAAAAAATGAGATACTTTCAATTTTAATTTCATTTTAACATGTTTAAGTGCAGTAAAAATTTGGTTTTTTGTGTGTTATTCTGTTTTCATTATTCCTGCAATTCAATAGCCTTCTTGGATGAGTAGAAAGGGTTTAACTCCTGAAAATATGTTTCGAAATTGATTGGTTTTTTGGATATATTTCGCACTCGGGGGTTATGCGTTGTCTGATTACGATCGCATTCGTCGGTTTTTTTTTAGTTTCAAAATGGTGGATCCAATATGGTGGTGCATTTTTTGAAAACTAATTCGACTGTATTGAAACTCGTCACTGATGGATTTATGACATCGATTTATATGAGCTAGTATCGCTTGTGATCGAAAATTCGACCAATAAAATCTTAAATTTCACCAAAAAATATACACCATTTTCAATTTCGAGACATACTTTCAGGAGCTAAACCCTTTCTACTCATCCAAGAAGGCTATTGAATTGCAGGAATATTCGTCAATGAAAACAGAATAAAAACACACAAAATCGAAATTTTTACTGCACTTAAACATGTTAAAATAAAATTAAATTTGCAAGTATCATTAAAACGAGTAGTGCGACCTCTAAACCACCTTAAAAAAAAAAAAATAGCAGCCCCTTTTTTGTCACAAGGACCATATTTCGGGGAAGCGTTTTAGATTTTCCGAAACAACATTTTTTTGAACCACTCTAGTGCTCCCCTCTTTTTTTGAAAAAAAACTTTAAAATTTTGAATTGTTATTTTTTTAGCATTTTTGAATTCGTTTACATAATTTACTAGTTTTATAAGTTAGTGAGTATAAGTTCAGTTGAATTTGTTTTAAATTTTCTTACCTTTAAGTTTTCGTTGCACTTTTTTTTCACTATCGTGCCATCTACGGCTAAGACATATGCACAAATAATTACGTGCACGGAGGGAAATCTATGGATCGAACATCCATAATTATTGATATCACATTAAATAAAAATTGATATTTCTGTCCCATCAATGAATATGGATGTTTCATCAATACTTTTTTGATAAATCACTATTGAAATGGTATCCATATAAACTATTGATAAATTCTAAATAGTTTAAAAAAACAAAATTTTTAATAATTTGACATCTGGTTTCAGTGAGAATCGAACCATGCTCCTCTGGCACGTTAGCCCAGTATTCTACCATTCGGCTACGGCATATTATACAATTTTTAGAAAAATGTTCAATCATAAGAAATTCAAAAAATTTTGAATTTAAAAAAAAACCGCTCCAACAAGTTGTAATATTGTTAGAAAATCCATAGTAAAAATTGTTGAACTATTATGATTATGCGTCCCAGAAAAATTTACATTTCGTCCATATATATTAATACGCTGTCTCTACCATTATTACTATGCAGTAAATATGGATATGGATATACCGACAATAGAAATTCATATCACGACCATAGATATTGACATGCCGTTCAAATATATTAGTATTCTATCCATAGATATAAAAAATAGTACATCATATCGAAATGGTTGACATGTCATTTTACTTTTTATTGGGAGCAAATAATATTTGATAACTCGCACATTCTGAATGAATGTTGCATCAAACTCGGCGCTATCAATAGTGATATTGTCACAACATTCAATGCATTTCTCTCAGTGTGTGTGCTGCCACTGGCTAGCTAACATTTTGAAGCAAAGAAGCTAGAAATAATAAGGGGAACCAATTAAAACCCGAGCTTAGCTCACATCACAACCAATTTTATTGCTTCTTTTCTAACTTAAATTTTTTTAATTGGTTGTTTTTTTTTATTTTGATCACATTTTTTTAGCTTCGCCATTGAAATAGCTATTCAGAGATGCCAATCATGCAAAAACAATATCCATTTTAATAAAAAGCGAGTTTCCATTTACGCAGTTAAGTTTTACTTAATACTTTTTTAATTAATATAGTTCAACAAATAATCCTGTTATATAAACAACATTTGAGAAAAAGTTGAGAATAGATGTTTTCTCAAACGTTTGAGTTTTTGGTGCTCGATGTTTGTTGGGTAGATTTTTTACTCGGAGCGAGAATACTCATCCATATGAAGTTATTAGACAGAGGGCGCACACTCGCATACCAATATCAACTAATCAATCAATTAATTTTTGATTTAATGATAAACTACTAGTAGCAGATCAACTTTTTTGCTAAATGAGTATTAACTTGAGGTATAATTAAATATAAAAATTATAATATAAATGTCCGAAAGTTTCTATCTTCACAGTTTTTATAGATATGACCCCCTCTACCAATCCCTGAAATAAATTTTGTCCAAATCGTTGTACATTATTCTAAAGTTTAACCCTAATTATTTACCAAATGTTTCAGAATATATTTTTCTGTGCTTATGGGGTATATACTATGCGTGTGTATTAGTGTGTTTTTTTGCGATCAGCTGTGAGTTGCGCTACTATATAAGGTATACAATGTCGATAACTATGTTATCGATAATTATATCGAAATTTCATGATGCATGTTACAGACTTTATACTCCTAATAACTTGTCTGCAAAATTTCGTAAAGAGCGGGGCATTGAAGTATTTCATTAGTTTGGGAGGTGCTACGCCCCCTTTTTGGTTAACCCCCAGTTTTATGGATGAGAATGATGTTGTTATCCTATAGCTCTGTACCAATTTCCAGGTCCCTACCTTAAACCCTTTTAGAGATATTCACCTTGAAGAAAAGAGTTTGTATGGGAGGTGCCACGCCCCCCTAATATTTTCTTCTGATTTTAATACATGACCTGCGCGTGGTAATAACAAACAAACCCCCCAAAGGAAGTTTATGATTTGGTTCAGCCGTTTTAGAGTTTTAGCGTGATGACTGAACACTATTTCATTTTTATATATGGGACATTCCACCCAAAAGGGGAAAAGTACCAAATTTTTTAAATGCCATAAGCTCCCACTGCTCTGAGAGAACTTTACAAATTACTTTTTATTATCATGGGTTAGGGGTAACTAGTTGCATAGCTAAATTTTTAGGGAACTGCATCGATAATACTGAAAAAACTTAAAAATTGTATCACGAAAAAACAGGAAATTGTCCCAGTAGTCACACTATTTAACCTTTGTAAAAAGTTTCTAAAAGCTAATACTGATCTTATTTTTAAAGAATATAGTACTATGTAGTATTTACTTTCGATCATATACAAATTGTAGTTCAAAGTTGAACTGTAAAGCTAAAATTCGTTTTCGTGCTCACAAAGGTGCAACAAAGGGATTTTTCGATTTCCCAGGAGTCACATTCACTTACTGAGTAGTTATAAAGCTATTTGTTGTTATTTCGCCAATTCTTTTAATACATTTATTGTATTGGATATTTATCCATGTCGATAAATATATTTCATAGCAATGGAAATCCCAATGTCAGTTTATTAAGTCAAAGTTGACTAAGCTCTCGAGTCAAATGTCCCAGGAGTCACGATGGAATGTCCCATATATAGATAAAAATAGATATAATAGATTCCACAAGGTTACGATAAAAAAAGTTCTATCGAAATATCGAAATATTAGTAGCCCATACCGGGTTTTTGTGTATATAAATCTGTTGTAGATATGTATATCCTAATGTATTGTCGTTAAAGCCCTCCTAGCGAAACTCAGATATTCTGTTGTACTACTGTAGTACGTTCCGTCATATTAAAATATCGTCGGCTAAGAGTGTAAACCTGCCAACGACCAAAAAGATATTTTTCAGTAGAGGCAAAAAACCAAACTTAACTTGAACTTTAAGGTTATGGTTTGAGGGCCATGATTGCCTTGAAATATCAAAAATTAAATCATATTCGCTGGCTATTACCTTGACTTAGACCCAGAAAGCAATACTCTAGAATAGAACAGTAACCGGGCGATAGAAGCTCTACATGTTGGATTTAGCAGCTTTTCTCATCAAAATTTTTTTGATATTTGCATATTTATTTTGAGGCTTTTCTTTCGTTTGCTTACTGCAGAATTAGCTACTGCTTCGAACCGCATCAAAAAGTCGATTTGGCTAAGAACGGGATTTGGCAGGTTTACACTCTTAGCCGACGATATGATTAAATCTTTTGTCTTTATTCAATCACTCTTTTTTTTGAACAACAAATATTTTTTTTTCTAATGAAGTCTAACAAATACAAAATTCTCAGTGTTATATAGCTATAGTTATAGCACCACAGTTCGGCCATCCTGACTTGCAATCGCCCCGATTGCTCCTAAGTCTTTATTTTCCAACCATGATTTCAAATTTTTCGCTTCCCATACAACCTCATACGGAATTTGACTAAACTGAAACCCTTAAACGTCTTTAATTAAATATCCGGAGCTACTTTCAATATTTCCTACAACAAAAAAATCCCCTTCACTATAATTTTTATAAACCCTATTACGATCTTTTTGATTTTTATTGTAGTCTTGACATTTTTAATATTCTCCTCTGCCTTTGAACGAGCATTTTCCACATCTCGCTCTTCCTCATGCAAACAAAAATCCTCTGGTATCTCCTTTAAAAAGTCTATCACAGGTTCCTTTTGTGCAATACCAAACAACAATTTACTTGACGTTGTATTGATGCTTCGATGATGGGTATTATTCAAGACAAATTCTATGTTCGGCAATATTTTATTTAAACTATTTACTACCATTCGTAATTTTTGCTATCATTGGCGCCATAGTTCTATTTATTCTTTCTACCTGTCCGTTCGCTTTTGGGGACCCTGTGGTATTCTTTACATGTCTGACATTATTTGAATTCAAAAATGAATGAAACTCATTTGATGTAAATGCACAACCTCTATCAGAAATCAAAGCTTTAGGACGACTATAATTGTGTCGCTGGATGCAGCAGTGCGTGTCGGGAATACCTTTACAAATTTTGTTTAACCATCTACAACTAAAAACACATACTTTTTCTTACAACTTTTGAGTGATATCGGACCAAAATGATCTATGTGAATTGTATCAAAAGGTATAATTCCTTTTGGAATATTATGAAGAAAACCATGGTGTCGTCCACATTTTGGAGCATAGGTGATGCATTTCAAACAATTTTCAATATGAATTTTCACCTTCTCTCTTAATTTAGGAAACCAATATGTTTTCAATATTGCGTGCAGTACTTTATCTCTACTCTGACAAATTTTGTTCGAAAGTATTCTCCTCTAAAACTAAAACATTTGAAATCCTTCTCAGTGCATCCACATGTTGCATCTTCGAACCATCACGACGCTCTAAACAGTAATCAAAATTCTCTAATTCCAAAGCCCACCTGGCAATTTTGGGATTTATGTCTCGCTTATTTAATGTTAATGTTAAAGAATTACAATCGGTCACTATTAGGAATTTTAATCCCTGCAAATATATTCGAAACCTTCTCAACGCATATATTATCGCAAGTGTTTCCAATTCAATACTATGATATTTAAATTCTACTTCCGTCGTCCTTTTTGAAAAATAAAATATTGGATCGAACTTTCCGTCTTCTTTTTTCTGCAATAAAATAGCTCCAAATCCAAGGGAACTAGCATCACAATGCAGTTCGGTCTCTTCCTTGGGGCCATATATTGCTAAAGTCCTAAATGGATATATTGATAAAGTCCTAAAAAGCTGTGAACTTCTTTAGTGCTACGCGGAATAGGAAAATTTAAAATTGATCGGTCTAATACCATCTTTTGTTATCCAATACCCTAAATATTTAATTTCGGACTTCATTAAATGACATTTGTCAATTCTTAACTCCAGCTTATTTTTAACCAGTCTATCAAAAACATGCTTCATAATTTCTAAATGCTCATCTTCACTTTGAGTAGCAAACATAATATCGTCTAAATAAATCGCCACTTTACCTGCACGCACTACATCAACAAAAACATAATTAACAAAACGCTGAAATGTAGATGGAGCATTCTTAAGTCCGAAAGGCATTTTACAAAATTCAAATTGTCCTATAGGAGTTACAAAAGATGTGTACTTAATAGAATCTTCATCCATTCGAACATGGTAAAAAGCACTTTTTAAGTCTAAAATTAAAAACATAGTTTTATTGACTAATCTGTCTAAAAGATCATCTATTACTGGTATAGAATAATTATCCTTCAAAGGAACAGCTGATCGGTGATATTATTACTATTATAAGGCCTTATTACACCGCGAACATTAGTATGATCTATTGTGTGACCTATCAGCTTATTGCTGTATGCGGAGGCTCTTTATAAATTTGAGCACCTCCTCAGGTTTTTTATTCCATATTACGAACGGATTTAGAGTGCCCCCACCTAGGTAGCAGACTCTCTTTCTTGCTAACGCAATGCATTCGCAGAGTATGTGAACCGGCGTTTCATCGTCCAGTCCGCAGAACCGACAAATTGTTGTATCTGACAGATTCAGCTTACTCAGGTGATAACGCAGACCGCAATGTCCCGTAAAATACCCAGTGAGGGTTCTTAGATCCACCCTCCTTAGATTAATGAGCCTGGCTGATGCTCCTTGTAAGGGTTCTATAAAGAGTTTGGCCTGCCTCTGCCCTAGGCTGCTAAGCCAATGCAGCCTAAACTGTTTATTTTCCCAGTGGCTTACGGCCCCCTATAAGTGGGCCTTCGTGAGTCCACAAAAGGGTTCCGACCATAAAATGCTGTTAGAGCACCATGTTTTGCCAGGTGATCTGCTTTTTCGTTGCCGTCATGCCCTTCATGCCCTGGAACCAAACCTAACAAAACTTTGTTTTTGGCTCCCAGATCATTAAGCGCTGGGTTTGGGACCCGCCACGTAAAAAATTTAGTCCAATGAAAAATGTATTAAAGCCTCGGATGAGAACCCCCTTTAATGTTGACGACCCGGCAAAACGAATAAGGCATAATGATTTGGATATTAGGGCATGTACCGGGAATGTCCGGACCCTTTCAAGGGACGGTACCGCTGCCCGACTGGTTGATGTCCTCGTTAACGCAAAGGCTGACATCACCGCCCTGCAGGAAATGCGATGGACGGGACAAGGAAAGACGACCATCGGACCTTGTGACGTATACTACAGTGGCCAGACACGCGGCAAAGCGCGTGGTGTAGGATTCGTGGTGGGAAAGAGACTTCGCCGCCAAGTACTAGCGTTCACCCCCGTGGACGAGCGTCTCGCTGCGATCCGCATCAAAGCGAAATTTTTCAACATAACATTTATCTGCGCCTATGCGCCGACTGAGGAGACGGACGACGCAGAGAAGGACTCCTTCTACGATAAACTTGAACAGACTTATGATCGCTGCCCCCAACATGATATCAAAATCGTGCTCGGCGACTTTAATGCGAAGGTGGGCAAGGAAGGAGTCTTTGGTCCAACAGTTGGAAAATTCAGTCTCCATGATATAACATCCCCCAACGGCACTAGGTTGATTGATTTCGCCACTGCTCGCAATATGGTCATCAGTAGTACCAGGTTCCAGCATAAACGAATACACCAAGCCACATGGCTGTCTCCTGATCAAAGAACAAGAAACCAGATTGATCATGTCATGATCGACGGCAGACATAGCTCCACCGTTCTGGACGTGCGTACCCTTCGTGGTCCCAATATCGACTCGGACCATTATCTTGTTGCAGCCAAGATACGCACACGCCTCTGTGTAGCAAAGAAAGTGCGCACAGTAACGGAAGGAAAGTTTGACGTCGAGAAGCTGCGCACGACAAAGACAGCTGACAATTTCTCCACTCGACTCTCACACCTGCTATCGGAGAGCAATCCTCGACCTAACGATGCAACCAAGCAATGGAAGCATATCTCTCACTCATTACGTACCGCCGCTGAGGCCACTATAGGGTTCCAGCGAGCCCGCAAAAACAACTGGTACGATGAGGAATGCAGCACTGCCTCGGACAAAAAGGACGCTGCCTACAGGGAGACGTTGCGAACGGGCGCAACCCGCAGTGTATGGCAACGCTATCGTGAAGCAAAGAAGGAAGAGAGACGCCTTTTCAGAAAAAAGAAACGTGAGGCCGAAAGGCGTGAGTGTGAGGAGCTTGAGATGCTGGCTGACAGGAATGATGCCCGAAAATTCTATGAAAAGATCCGGCGGATGACGGAAGGTTTTAAGACCGGGGCAAGTTCCTGTAAGGACAATAATGGCGACCTGGTAACCGACGTACAGAGTGTACTTAAATTATGGAGGGAGCACTTCTCCTCAATCCCTGACGATGGAAAAGTCGTCCCACCACCTGACTATAATGAAGTGAGGATAGCTATATCCCGGCTCAAAAACAACAAAGCGCCTGGAAAAGACGGACTACCCGCCGAGCTGTTCAAACACGGAGGCGAAGAGCTGGTAAAAAGCATGCATCAGCTCTTATGCAGAATATGGTCAGACGAGTGCATGCCTCCAGATTGGAATTTAAGTGTGCTCTGCCCAATCCACAAGAAAGGCGATCCCGCTAACCGCACCAACTACCGCGGAATCAGCCTTCTTAATATCGCATATAAGGTTCTTTCTAGCGTATTGTGTGAAAGACTGAAGCCCATCGTAGACAAGCTGATTGGACCTTATCAGTGTGGCTTTAGACCTGGTAAGTCTACCATCGACCAGATTTTCACGATACGCCAAATCCTGGAGAAGACCCATGATAAAAGAATCGACACACACCATCTCTTTGTCGATTTCAAAGCCGCTTTTGACAGCGCAAAAAGGAGTTGCCTGTATGCCGCCATGTCTGAATTTGACTTCCCTGCAAAGCTTATACGGCTTTGCCAAATGACGTTGAGCAATACTAACAGCTCCGTCAGAGTCGGGAAGGACCTCTCTGAGCCATTTGAAACCAAACGAGGCTTCAGACAGGGCGACTCCCTTTCGTGCGATTTCTTCAACCTGATGCTGGAGAAGATAATTCGAGCAGCAGAGCTAAACCGCAATGGTACAATCTTTTACAAGAGCGTGCAATTGCTGGCGTATGCCGATGATATTGATATCATTGGCCTTAACAACCGCGCCGTAAGCGCTGCCTTCTCTGGACTGGATAAAGAAGCGAAAAAAGTGGGTCTTGCGGTCAACGAGGACAAGACGAAGTATTTGCTGTCATCAAAGAAAGAATCGGCGCACCTGCGCCTTGGCAGCCACGTCACTGTTGATAGTTACAAATTTGAAACTGTGAGGGACTTCGTCTATTTGGGAACCAGCATTAACACCGAAAATAATATCAGTCTAGAAATCCAACGGAGAATCACTCTTGCGAACAAGTGCTACTTTGGACTGAGTAGGCAATTGAGAAGTAAAGTCCTCTCTCGAAGAACAAAGATCGCGCTCTATAAGTCTCTCATCATACCTGTCCTGATGTATGGCTCAGATTCATGGACAATGTCAAGAGAAGATGAGATGGCCCTTGGAGTATTTGAGAGAAAAGTTCTCCGGAAGATTTATGGTCCTTCCCGTGATGCCGACGGCGAGTATCGAAGGAGATTTAACGATGAGCTGTACGAGCTTTACGCAGATCTGACCATAGTCCAGCGAATTAAAGCCCAAAGGCTCCGCTGGCTGGGTCACGTCATGCGAATGGACAAAGAAGCTCCAGCCCAGAAGGTTTTCCAATCGTCACCCGAATTCGGCAGCAGAGGAAGGGGGAGGCCTCGACTGAGATGGAAACAACAGGTGGAGGATGACTTGAACTCCCTTGGGGTTTCCAATTGGCGTCAGTTATCGCTAAAAAGGAATGACTGGCGTGCTTTGATAGGCGACGGCCAAAATCGCTTAGGCGGTTAAGCGCCAATAAATGATGATGATGATGATGATCATTAAGAACTGCAACTCACTCATCGACAAGCTTCGAGGTGGTAGTGTAAGACTGCAAGGCACGTAGGGCGGCCTGACTGTCCGACATAATGTAGATTCGCCTAGAGGATAGTCTTCTTCAGAGGTATTCTCTGCCACATAATTCTATTGAGTAGATTTCCGCTTGAAGGATAGTGGGGTAGTTACCCATCGGCACAGATTTTTTGTAATTTGGTCCATAGATACCAGCTCCCGTTTTACCATCTTCCAGTTTCGATCCATCCGTATACCAAATCTCTGAATCGGATTCAGCATAAGGATTCTCCGTGTCCAAGAGCACTCGAACTACGATCGAAACATCAAAGTTTCGCATGATCCTGAGCGTAGGAGTTATTGCATCACTTATTTATGAAATTCTTGACTATCTTCATATGTCCTGTCATATTTCCGACTTTTAGATCGGAAATGTTTTGAAGTCTTAATGCAGCAAGTGTGGCCTCCTTCTCTATCAGAATAGGGAAGGAGGTATTCCCACAAGGGCACTTAAAGCATCAGCACTTAGTTGCCGCTGTTCTTTGAGCAGTCTTATGTCACCAGACTAGAGAAGCGTATGTGACTATTGGCTTCACAACTGTATTAAATGACCAGTACGTCATTTTGGGAGACAGCCCCCATGTTTTGCCATAAAGTCTAGTGCAGGCGAAAAAGGCCCTCGTTGCTTTACTTATGGTGGCCTCCAAATGAGCATTCCATGTGAGAGTTTTGTCCAATGTTACCCCTAGGTATTTCGCTTCCGTCGAAAAATCTATGCGGCTGCCTCCTAGGGACGGCTCTAACATGGAAAGCTTTCTTTGCCTCGTGAAAGGCACCAAGACTGTTTTATTTGGGTTGATAGATAACCCTTTGTTAGTGCACCATCTTTCAATGATGCGCAGGGCTTGTTGCATGCGATCGGATATTGTTTCTTCATGCATTCCCGCTACGCAGACTACTAAGTCATCCGCATATCCCTGTACGTCAAAGCCATTGCCCTTCAAAAGATGATGAAGTTCGTCTATGACTAGTGTCCACAGTAGAGGAGAAAGTACACCTCCCTGAGGGCATCCTCTTGTGGCCACGATTGAACTAGCACTCCCTCCTAGCTCAAAGCTGATTTTTCTTTGCTTTGGCATGGCCAGGACCCAGCGAGTGATCATTGGGCTTACGTCCTTGCTAATCATGGCTTCGTCAATGGCGTGGTACGTCGTATTATCGAAAGCGCCTGATACGTCGATGAATGCACACAGGGCTATGTTTTTAGACTCTATGGCCTTTTCAAATTTTCCAGTAAGGCAATGGATAGCAGTCTCCGTGGATTTTCGGGGTTGGTAGGCAAACTGTTGTTTACACAGAGGGTGTTTCTTTAAGTTTACTTCCCTAATGTTCTGATCTAAAATTTTCTCCATTCCCTTTAAGAGAAAGGAACTGAGACTTATTGGTCGATATGACGATGGCAGTATTTCCGGTTTCCCTGGTTTCGGTATAAATATAACCTTAACCTCCGTCCACCTGTTGAGAATATATCCTAACAGCAGGGATGCTCTATATAAATTTGATAGGACTGGAGCTGTATAGTTGATTCCTTGCTGCAACAGACAAGATATTTGAAAGGACTGAAAGTCCATTGGACCTTGTTAACATTGGTTAGCTTTGTCGCCAGGCTCTTTTCTCTACCACTAATTCTCGGAGAATTATCTACTACGGGATGCGAGTGTTGATAGCCTGGTATACAGTCCGGAAAGTGAGTAGCAAGCAAAAGTTTGCATGTGTCTTCCGGCTGCTTCGTGTAGCTCCCATCCGAGTTCTTCAGAGTACCAATGACGTTGCTATGACCTCTCGCAAGGGCTTTTTGGAGCCGCACTGCCGTAGGGAGATCTTTAATATTTTCGCAGTGTACTCTCCAGTTGCCCTCTTAGATTTTCTAAGTTCTCTATTATAGAAGTTAGAGCATTTCTATAGGAGACCTAGCCTCCAGTGTCTTTAGCTGCATTAAACAGCCTTCTGGCTTGATATCTTAATTGTGCAAACTTTTTGTTCCACCAAGCAACATCACGTTGTATACGTTGTTTGGCTTGGAGACAAATCTCGAGACATATCGTTCCCACTTCGTTTTTCTCCGATTTCTGAAAACGGACTCATGGTCAGAGAAGTGACCCATATCGAATACAATATGTTTGTGGTCCGACATGGATTCCTCCCCTGAGACGTGCCAATTTGTGACAGCGAAGGCCATGTTTTGACTGCATAGAGTAAGGTCAAGAACCTCACCTCTAATAGCGTTAACAAAAGTGGGTTCATTACCTCGATTCATTACACTGATATTGTGACTACTAATAAACTCCAGGAGATGCTCCCCCCCCGTGTTATTTATGTTCGTGCTACCCCAAGCTGTATGGTGGGAGTTTGCGTCATAGAAGAGGACCCATGGGATTCCTTTCTGTTGGCAATACTCAATGAGAGATTTGGATTCAGCAGTTGGGGCTGTTTCCTCCTCACCCCTCTTGGGGTTGGAATTTTTGCCCAAACTGCAATCAAATCAGCCGTCATGAAGTGTAGGAGTGGAACAAAATCCAGTTTCTTGTTTAGAAGCATCGCCGCCCTAGGACGGGAACCGGTGGCATATATTAATTTACCGTCAGTACTGCTTAAAGCGGGCTACCCACCTGCCAAGAAATGCCTCAAGAAAAAAACGAGCATATATTTCTTGTGCCTGGTCAAGAAATTTTGACGTTTACCAAATTTTCCATTTTTTTGCAAATTACTCTTATAAAAATGTATAAAACATGTGTAGCGCTATATGTACTCACCTTTGCTGTGGATCTGCACGTTTACCTCAAGAAATATATACGAGCATATTTATTTCTTGAGGTAAACCGGCGTTGCCAACCATCGAAAATTGTAATATTTTTTCTTATGAGCTGAGTATTGGCTCAAGAAAATTTGACGTGTGAAAACAGTTCTTGACCATTTCTTGAGCGTTTTTTTATATGGAGTTTGACATTTCTTGGCAGGTGAGTAGCCCGCTTTAACCTTTTACAGAACCATGTAAAATCCATGGTTCTTGAATAAAGGCCACTCCCAAACCTTCTCTGCTGAATCTTCTGCTAAGAACATCCTAAGCTGCCTTGGCATGGTGAAGATTTACCTGGAAGCATTTTAGACGCCTCGAACTGCGAGATTTTGCTGGGAGGCTGACATTATAAAGATTTTGACTTTGGGTACTTCCGCATCCGAGACTACCTTCAGTTTCGCCCCCTCCCAAGGAACTAGTTTTGGGACGATGTCTTTTAGCCACTCTGCAGTATTAGAATCATCGCAGACAATTGAAAGTCGTCTTTGGCGAATCGCGCATCCCGTGAAGCGGGGACTAATAGTGCCAACTTGAAGTTTAAACACTTCATTCAAAATGGCCCTCCTTATGATCTTCAGTTGTTCAGAGGACCAGATGGTACTAGGATAATCCTGTGGGATTATGCCCAGCTTAATTGTGGTCAGGGCATCTTTAAAATATCCCGATGACACACCTTTAGGATGAGCCGCGGTTACTAAGGCACTGGCAGCCTCTCCATCAAGAGGAGGCATCTGCCTTGTCCTCTTTTGGAAATTTGGTGGGGTCGTACTATTGGATCGCCCCCTTTTATTGGTCGCTTCCCTTTTCGCTGGCCCTTGGGGCTGTTTGTCAATTTCTAAGGCGGTTTCGTATCTGACACCCTTAGCCAGGATTTTCTTAAGACGCTTACGAACGGCACCATTCAAGTGCTTACGTTTTCCAACATTTTCAGTATCATGGGGAGGGGGGGGGGGGGGGGTTATTCAGCACCACCATGCCTGCGGTTTCAGCTTTTGATTCGGTATCAACCGAAAGGCCAGATCTGGCCTGATCACTTGAGAGCAGTTCAACTTTATCATGATCTAAAGTATGGTTTTTCTCATTTAATCGGTACATATAATTCCCACGAGTGTAGGGGAAAGAAGGTCAGCTGAGACATAGCCCCCGATATCCCAGTAAGACTAATTACAACCAGAGGGCGCCAGGTATCTGGAGGCCACCGTTATAAGACACACTAACGTAGTGCCATTCATCCCATGAGCACGGTACGGATCACACTCGGAATTACGGGTTTTATTGAGTTGTCCTCTCTTTGGATTTTAGTCGCCTTTTACGACAGGCATACCTACCGCAGGCATATTCTAGAACCCCAACCCGCAGGTGATACAGCAAAACAACAACAAAAAATGTAAATTCAAATTGTTAGCCAATCAGAAACGTAACCGCTGTTTTGTCCGCAAGTTTCTACTGATTCCTGTTCGACGAAAAATTAGCAGAAATGTGATTTTGACAGCTTTTTACCAGACTCTCTTCTGCTGGCAGTTCTTTGCTAGATTTTTCAAGAAACATACCTAATATCTATTGTCATTAAAGACCGACACTCGTTTTCATAACTGCCACATACATTTGTTTTATTCTTTAACTTCCATTTAGCTGAGTCTAAATAATCCCTACCTAAAATTACAGGATAAGTCATAGTGGTCATCTGACACAACATATAAAAATAACTCGATTTTACGATTATTGTATGCAACTATAGATTTATTCTAAGTTAGCATTTATTGATTCCGAAAAAATTTAATTCAGATTTAAAGTTTTTTACTAAGAGTATATTGGGCACGAACTGCTGGCGAATGAAACTTATTGAACTGCCGGTGTCAATTAAAGTACCTAGTGTTGATTGAAATAAGTAATTATCCTTGATGAAACTAAATTTAATTTGCCTTACATAATCATCGCCATTGCCATCACTATTTTCGTCAACATGAAGAAATCTTCTTTTTTGGACAATCAGCAGCATAGTGCCCTTCTTGTGCGCATATATGACCCTTTTCACGCTTCGGCTTCCTGCATTCTGCTGCTAAATGGCCCAAAGAATTGCAATTAAAACATCTGAACGATTTTGATTGCTGAACTACATCAAATTTATCTTGCTTTTCTTTCCTCAACTTGACACCTTGAATGCTTCCAGTAAACTTTGTTTGTCTTTGAATCTTTGCATTTTGGCTTGTGAACGCAAACCGTAATTGGGAATTCCATGAATGATATGATCTATTAAATCGAGATCACTCATTGAAATCTTGTTTGATAGGATTATTTTTTCATTGACATATTCTTGAAAAGATTCAGTGGTTTGCCATTTTCTTGCTTCGAAATCTTTTACGAACACCAATCGACTAGAGCGATCTTCAAACAATAATTGCATTTCTGATAATAGATTGGAAACACTAAGTGATGAAGCGTCTGCTCGAGAATGAAACCACCGCTCGTCCCTTCAATTTAGTTGAAAAGAGTGCTTTCGGGTGTATGAATTAGCCCCCACCAATGTCTCAGTGAATCTTTCCCCACCAAAAATGACAGAGTCCCCACGGAAAAAAAATGAATAAAACCCCACGAAAATTCAGTGGGGGCTAATTCATACACTCAGTGCTTTCATTATATTATCATTTAGACTGTAAGTATGTTGAACGCTATACAGCTGTGCTTCCCCATGGTGAAAAGATTCGCCATGACCCGTAAAATAAGGAATTATTTCTTTGGCAATAATAAAACTATCATTTCCGGAATTGGAAAACGAATTATAATTTTGGTTCCGCTATAAATTGCATTTCAACATCTCATTTTCTCTATTCAGTAAACAATATTCTTTTCTTTGAATCTCATCTCTTTGTTTCATTAAATCTAATTCCCTTTTTAGTAACTCGAATTCCTTCATCTGATTTACGTTATTTCGATTATCTTCAGCTGTGGGCAAAAACTTACCAATGCAACTCCGATGATTTTCCGTTGTGAACTATAATGGCCTCTTAATAACAATGTAGTACATTTTTATAAACTAGAGTTCGCCCAGTGGTTGAAATTCAACCACAAAAGCTTGTTTTATTTTCTTACCTTTTTGCTGTTTCTTAAATTTGCCATTCTTTTCATATTTTTTATATATTTGGTTTCTATACATTCCAGTTCATTTTGCCTTTTCCTCCCTCTTTACACCATTCAGTAATATAGTTTCAATTTTGATAATTATTTATTCTTCTTAGGTAGTCTTCATACGTATTTCTTTCCTTTCCTTTGCTTTTATTTCCTCTCCTTTCATCTTATTTTATTTCTTTTGCTTTTCTTTCCTTTCCTACCCTTTTCTTTCCTTTCCTTTTCTCTTCTTTCATTTCATTTTATTTCCCTTCTTTCTTTCTCTCTTTTATGTTCTTTTCTTTTATTTTCCTTTCTTTTCGTTTCTTTTATTCTCTTACCTGACCTTTCCCGCCATTTCCATTACATTCATTTTTTCCTTTTATTTTCTTTTTCTTTAATTTCCATTCGTTTCCTTTGCTTTAGTTTCGTTTCCCTTAGTTTCCTCTCATTTTATTCATTTTTTTTTTCATTTCATTTCTTTTATTTTATTTTTTTTCTTACCTTTATTTTCTTTCACTTTTTTCCTTATCTTTCCCTTACCTTTCCTTTTCCTACCTTTCCCTTCCTACCGTTTCCTTACTTTCTTTTTTTTCCTTTCCGTAACTCCTTTAGTTTTCTTTCTTTTCCATTCATTTCCTTTACTTATTTTTTTTAGCTTTTCATTACTTTTCTTTCCTTTATTTTTCATTCTTTTTATTTTCATTTACTTTCCGTACCTTCCTCCTCGCTACCTTTTCTTTCCTTTCTTTTTCTCTTCTTTCCTTTCTTAGTCTTTCTCTATTTGTCTCCCTTTTCCACTCCTTTACTTACATTACATTTCCTTTCTTCCCTTCCTTTTTTCTTTTCCATTCCTTTCCTTTCCGTACCTTTATTTGCCTTTGATTTTTCTCTCATATTTTCCGTTCCTTACCTTATCTTACCTTTATTTTCCTTTTATCCATTCCTTTCCTTTCCTATTCTTTCCTTTATTTTATACTTTTATTTATTTCATTTTGTTTTATTTTTTATTTATTTTATATTGTTTCCTTTCCTTTCATTTCCAACAAATTTCTTTTTTTACTTTCAATCACTTTTATATTTCTTATTTTACTTTTTTTAGTTTTATCAATTTTCCTTTTTATTTTATTTCACTAAGTCTAGCCACGAAGGGCTTTATGCTTTTTTTCAAAACATCATGTCTGAGCAAGTATTTGCTTCTCTGAATACCCACGCACTGTTTGTACCTACTTACGCTCAATAAAGTTGACGGGCTGGCTCATGTTTATTATTGCTGCCAACAAAACAACTCACACTCGGACTCTCCCCAACTGCAATGAATGCAAGCACAACAATGCAAGTGTACCTACATACACACATAACAGCGGCTCTATAAAGTGAATGCGTGTTTAGCACTTGTAGTGGTGTGACTTTCAAATCGTATTATAATAAATTTTTTCGGCCAGACCTATCGATACATACCAAATTTTATATACCTTAGAATTTTGGTTATTGCAAAAAGGGATAAAACTGTTAAGCATTGCGCATTTATATATAAATAGATTGTACTCGTTTAGAATAACTAACACATTAAAAAAGGTAGGGTGCCTAATTCGCAAGTGGACAAAATAAAGTCAAAACGATTGTTATTGCAAAATTTGCCTTTTGCATTCTCTTTTCCTATCCCTTCCCATTTCCCTTTCAAAAACCTGCAATACCAAAGTCGATAAGCATGCACAGAGCCAAAATTGCCTAATAAAATTTAGAAGTTTGTCTTTATGAGCAAATCTCTTTGGTTTTATGAGGAAATTCGTATTGATAAATTGTATTGCAATTTCTTCTTATTTTGTTGCGATTTGTTTTTGGATGTGTTATTAATAAGAAACTCTTCTCAAGATTTTCGTAAAACTATGAAAAAAAAATGACAGAAAGATGGAGTGTAATGGGGTGTGGTTGCTGAGTGACCGCGCTCAATCCCGACTCTTGCGTCCTCGTTCGTGCACTCTGGGCAACGTTGAGCTACATAGGCTCGCGGCAGAAAGAGAGGGAGCCCCGGTGGGGCCATTCTGACATACTTGGTTTAAGGGCTCACCGGGGTCTTTTTCGCAGCGTCTGTATACCATGAGGTGCGGCTGTAAGCGAGCGTCTGTCTTGCAGCAATCGGCTCGCTATATAAATGTGCAAAACTTTTCCCTCCCAATCCAGGGTGTTATGCGATACCGTGCCCATTGGACGTTTGCAGCCGGGAGGCAAATCGTGGCTGTAGTCGAACGGAGCCTCACTGATACCGGGCCGCCTCAGGGAGTAACTATGGTCTTACCGCGGTATGGGGCTCTGCCGCGGCGGACGACACACTTCCCCTTACACTACCCTTGACCCTAAGCTGGCCTTGTCCGGCGAGGGGTCGTACGAACAAGATGACGAACACATAAAATACAAAGCAATTAACGACTTCGTTTACTCCGCAGCAGAGAAGAACTATGCTGGAGCAAGCGAAAACACAACGCCGGAGGACAAACTCCGCCTCAAAGTTAACTGGGAGGCTGACAGCGATGGAAACTACGGGTCAGTCATCCCCCAAACTGCTATCAAGTAAGAGTGACTTGATGGGAGCAAGCAGCAGTGCGGCTGCCTACGCAGTCAAGCAGAAAACGGCGGAAGCTAAACTTCCATCAAGCGCTGGTACGAAACCCAATCTCTTCACATCTGGGGCAATGGTCTCACGACCTGGTTTCAGAGTTTTGAAAGAGAAGGACGACGCCGCAAAGGGAGAGACCGCGATGGCAACTACGAGTCTGAATCCCCCCCAAGAGGCATCTCCCCGACGCTTTGCGTACTGGGATAAAAGAAAGGCCGCAAGGATCCTTAAAAAATATGAGGGAGCATCGCAGGAGAAGCTGTCGCCGGAAGAAAGGAAGATGGTGGAGGAAGCGAAAGCTCTGATACCAAATTTCCAGAGGCCCTATGTGCCTAAGAGGGTGAACGGTAATCCCTTCAAACGCCAGAGATCGGACGGAGAGGTAGACCCCCATCCGAAGCGGCATCAGTTCAACCCCGTAGTGGGAAAACTCAGCTTTGCTGAAGTAACCAAGGACAGAATCCTTATAGGTTTCATTGACCGAGGTAACGACCGTAGGTCCATCCCCAAAGACCGGTGGCTGTATGTCCGGAATGAAATGGGCAGGGCCCTCCTCGACTTAATGCGTGAGTCTCCGGGTAGTCCGCCGCGAGGTACTGACGCGGGCTGGCACCAAGGTCAGATCAAAATATTCGCGTGCGAGGATGCAAGAACTGTCGCACTGTATAAGGCAGCAGTTGCAAGACTGGGTGAAGTCTACCCAGGGGCAAGACTAGATGTCGTCGACTGGAAGGACATTCCTGCTCGGCCAAGGGCAAGGGCATGGATTCCTGCCGTCCCTGCAGAACCCGAGAATATTCTTGAGATGCTGCAGGTCTGGAATCCGTCTCTCCCGACGCAGGATTGGGGCGTCAATCTGGTCGATGATGTGGTTGGGCCCAATAGACAGGTGGTTATCACTCTGAATAAGGAGGCGCTCGAGCCCCTTAAACGGTGCAACGGACGAGTGCATTACGCCTTGGGTCAGATCGTGATCCACGTATACCGTGGCGATGCACAGCGCGCTGCTATTCCGGACGCTCCGGAGGACTCGGAGATCGAGGCATCGGAAGGGGAAGCAGAGGAGTCCGACGCGGAAAGTATGTTATCCGCCACGTCAAATTGCGATGGTGCTGCGAACAACTCGGCGATAGAAGAAAGCCTGCTTGACGAAGAAGGCCTCGACGTCACGATCGTGGCTAAACCTGAGCACACTAACGTTGATGCTGCTTCAGACAGCAGGGTTCCCGCCACGCCAAATCGTGCAGGTGCTCTGAACAACTCCTCGTTGAGAGACAGCCCCCGGAACAGGCCAGACCTCGACGACCCGCTGGCGGCAGGGAAGTCTGAGCTCTCTCATGTTGGTGGTGCTTCAGATAAATCTGCACAAATCTAAAGCAGCCTCGGCTGTTTTAAGCAGTCGTCTTTCTAAAGGCGACGTAGACGTGGTCCTTATCCAAGAGCCCTGGGTCAATAGCTCTAGGATCTGTGGATTGGGGACTAAGGGGTACAAGCTCATCCAAGCCAATGATGAGGGCAAGGTCAGAACCTGTATTTTGGTAAAGTCTGAGCTAAACACCTTTCTACTACCCAACTACTCAAATGGTGACGTTACAGCTGCCAGCTTAACAGTCGGCAGCATCAGCCTAACGATGGCGTCGGTCTATATGCCCTATGACGCCGAAGAACCTCCTCCACAAAAGGAGGTGAAAGATCTGGTGGATAATTTCTGTACGGGCCATCTTATTATTGGAGCTGACGCTAATGCTCATCACGTCCAGTGGGGAAGCTCCGATATTAACGCTAGGGGCGAGTCTCTGTTTGACTACCTACTAACAACTAACCTGGTGGTTTGCAACGTGGGTAACGAGCCTACTTTTATAACTAAAGCTCGTAGGGAGGTTATAGACCTCACTGTTTGTAGCGAAGGCGCTTATGAGTGGGTCAGAAAATGGCGTGTTCTTGATGAGCATTCATTTTCTGACCATCGGTACATAGAAATTGTGTTAGACTTTATTGTTGAGCAGCCAGTTATGAAACGAAATCCACGCAACACTAACTGGCAGCTACATAACCAAATATTAGCTAGGGACCTACCAGTATTACCTCCACAAGCCCCCTCATCAGTGGGAGAACTGGATGATCTGGTAACGACCTTTACAACGGCGCTCTCAAATGCCCTAGAGCAGGCTTGTCCAGTACCAAAACCATGCGGCAAACATAGACCCCACTGGTGGTCTTACGACCAGGATTCGTTCCGTATATCATGCAGGAAGCAATTTAACAAGGCCAAGAGCATCGGTACGGAGCCTGAATGGCTCGAATATAAAGCTAAACTGAGGGCCTATAAAAAGGCTCTAAGGCAAGCGAAGAGAACTTCGTGGAGAAATTTCTGCACCGGGGTCGAAAAAGTCGATGATACAGCGAGACTTAGACGAGTGCTATCAAAAACTCAAACAGCCATTAGCTATTTACGGAAGCCTGACGGATCTTGGACCAGCACGGAAGGGGAAACCCTGGAGCTGCTCCTGAACACACACTTTCCGGGGAACTTGTATGATGCACCTGTAGCATCTGCAACAAACCTGGCGGTAAACATACCCATTACGGAGGAAAGGGTAAGGTGGGCAATCAAAAGCTTTGAGCCGTTCAAGGCAGCTGGCCCAGACGGGATTTTCCCCGCACAACTTATAAACACGCTGGAAATATCAGCTAAATGGCTGGTAGTTCTCTATTCAGCCTGCCTGGCTCTTAATTACATTCCGTGCTCCTGGAGAAGCGCCACGGTAGTCTTTATTCCAAAGGCTGGGAAGGCCTCACACTATGAGCCTAAAGACTACAGACCGATCAGTCTTTCGTCTTTTGCACTTAAAACCTTCGAGAGGATAATTAGCGATTATCTCTCCTCTACTATTGATAGCAACCTTATTTCTAGCTATCAACATGCATACACCAATGGTAAATCAACGGAAACTGCGCTCCACAGCCTAGTCTCTATTGTTGAAAAATCATTGCACGAAAAGGAGTACTCGTGGCCTTTCTGGACATCGAAGGGGCTTTCAACAATATAAGGCCGGAGGCTATTAACACTGCTTTAACAAACCTGGGCATAAATAGGTCTCTTGTTGGACTAATTGATCAACTACTAAAGGGAAGGAAAATAGTTTCTTCACTGGGAACAGTTGATCTTTCACGCTATGTCACAAGAGGAACGCCTCAGGGTGGTGTTCTCTCCCCGCTCCTATGGAACCTCACCGTAAACTCGCTGCTACGAGACACAAGGTGGGGGGGCGGGAAGATAGTGGCATATGCAGACGATTTAGCTATTGCATATAGGGGCAAATTCCCACAAAACCTGTGTGACTTGTAGCACTGCGAGAAGTTTCTTCATGGTCCTCTCGCTGCGGACTTAGCATCAACCCGGGAAAGGTGGAGCTTGTCCTTTATACCACCGTTGTCCAAGATACCACCGTTGAACCTACCAGAACTAGATGGCGTGCGCCTGAACTTAGCTGACAAAGCCAAATTCCTAGGCACAGTTCTAGATAGAAAGCTTAACTGGAAGGAGAATGTCATCCAGCGCCAGAGGAAAGCGTGCATTGCACTTTACACGTGTAAAAGAGCCATTGGCAAAAAATGGGGGCTCAGCCCCAAAATTTGCAGATGGATCTACACTGCGATAATCCAGCCAATTATGCTGTATGGAGTCGTGGTATGGCAACAAACCTAAATCTGTTAGGGAAAGTCCACAGATCGAGCATGATCTGTATAAGCGGGGCGTTAAGAACAACGCCCAATGAAGCTCTCCAGGCCATTCTTGGCTTTTTGCCACTCGATCTGGAAGGGTACCGGGCAGCAGCAGCATCGGCTGTGCGTCTAAGGGAAACGTCCGTCTGGGGCGCAAGCACTATTGGGCACTCCTGTATTCTAAGATCTTACAGCTTTCTCCCTCTGAGCACAGATCGGTGTGCGACCACAACAGTCGGAGATTGTTGTTTTAGAATAAACATTCCCAGCAGGGAAGACTGGGAGAACATAGATCGGTGTCCCGCTACTAATGGCGGCACTTTTATATACACCGACGGCTCGAAGTTAGACGGCAGAGTCGGAGGAGGGGTTTACTCAAGGGATTTGGACCTAGAACTCTCCTTTAGACTACCTGATCACTGCAGCGTCTTCCAGGCTGAAGTTTCAGCAATCATGGACGCCGTGACTTGGATAGGTGAACGCACCATCGGACAGGATATCTGTATTTTCAGCGACAGCCAAGCGGCCATCAAATCCCTTGTCTCTTACTCGTTCAACTCTGAACTGACGCTCAGCTGTCATCGATCTCTTCAAGAGATGGCCCAACAGAACCGCGTGAACCTCACATGGGTCCCGGGACACAGGGACATTGAGGGAAACTTTAGGGCAGACGAACTTGCCAGGCAGGGCACGACCAAGCAGATTCTTCAAGATAAAGAGCGCATAGGTATGCCGTTTGCCACGTGCAAGCTAATGCTGAAGGAGCATACACTCCGCGAAGCCAACGAAAGATGGCTACAAGCCCCAGGGTGCCGGATATCCAAGCAAACCTGGCCAAAATGCGATCTTAAAAGATCTAGACACATATACGCCCTAAAAAGGAAGGAAATCTCCATATTAATAGGTGTTTTAACCGGGCACTGCCTTATTGGTAGGCACGCAGCAAGGCTAGGCGTTCCCTACCGACGATGCTGCAGGAGTTGCAAAGATGATGAGGAAGAGGAAACGGTGGAGCACCTCATCTGCAACTGCCCGGCCTTAAGCGGAGCGAGAAGGCGCTCTTTGGGAGTTCCCTTCCTGGTTAGCTTAAGCCAGGTCGCGGAGCTAGACATAAAGGACTTGATGGCCTTCATCAAGTTATCAAAATGGTTCGAGGAGGGGTAGCGGTGTCGGTTAGGAGTGTCAGTCCCGGGTTTCGGCTATATGGAGAGTCCCGACAGCACTGGGATTTTCCATATGGCCGGGCCCCGGGACTGACTTTCCTAGTGTTTGGTGGTATCACAACGGGCCTTTTATTACTGGCCTAGGTGTGCCTTTGCGGCAGCCACTTCTACCTACCTACCTATGAAAAAAAAAATAAAAGACAAGTTACTTATTCAATACCCACCGATCTGTATACTCGATTAACTAATAGATACACTTCTAACCGAGAAAAGGGCTGTTAAAAATTTAAAATATATGAGAGAAGCAGCCAGTTTTTCGAGTTTTTTTTAACATTTTGAATTTTTGAGTTTATAGCTGTTTAGGAGGAAAAAAGTTTGAAGTTTCAAACAAATTCATTGTTCAATTGATAAACTGAATCGACAATTTTTTAAGCAGTTGAATTTCAGATTAAAAAAGTATCTTTTTTAAGTCAGCTTTTGATTTCAGCATTATGATGTCAGCATTGATCTGGCTTAGAACATCGCTTTGACCTTATTTGAGGCCTGTACAGCTACGTATGAATGCATTATAAAACCAAACCAAAAACGTAAATTATTATTAATATCTCATAACTAAATTTGATTAGTTAACTAAAACAAATACTTGTAGGTATAGAAATCTGTAGATATTTGGTATTTGAGAAAAGGTTTCGAAAAAACAATTGCTCTTTTTTATTAATTTATACCAATGGTACTATGAACAGCTAGGATGAAAATGGTGAACTAATAGTTGACTTGGAGTTATATGAATTCCCCACAGGGTTTGGAGACAGAATTTCTTTAGGTAAGTATGTAATTCTGTCACAAATATTGTACGATTGAAAAAAACATAGCCGCTTGTCAAAAATTTGAAAAAATTATTTCAGTAGCGTCCCGTATAAAAAATATGGGGTGTGTTGAATAAAATGTTGAAAATCTGTTGCTCATCACAAGCTTATCATTCGCTACATGAAAATAAAGTATGCAATTATTGTTGCATATTGGGGTCTATCAGCTATTTTATTTCTTTATTTCTTTATTTATTTATAAGTCTTTGGATTACAATCCTTACAGACTAGGAACTAAGCCAATTTAAATATTATATGTTCAAATTTAACAATTATATACTTATTCCGTGCATAAATCAAAATACCTATAAGGCACAGTTCAGCATCTTGAAAAAGGCATCGCTTGATATAGAGAAATCCAGAGCGATAGCATCAAATAGTGAATTAAACTCCCTTACAGCGCGATTTACAGGGGAATTACAAGCATATTGGGTTCTCGTATTATCCCCATAGAACGGAAACACAGTACGAAGAAGCCGTTGAGGATCATTAAACCGAATCCTTTCCAATAGGTAAGGGCAGTCAATTAGGTCCTTGATAATTTTGAAGGCAAATGACAAGAAGAGTGTAGATCTGCGACTCTCCAAGGATTTCAGACTAATCAACGCAAGGCGAGCAGAATAGGATGGTATTGGCTCCACGAAATTTAACGACCAAAGAGCATACTTTAGAAAGCGTTTTTGTATTCTTTCCAGTCTATTTATAGCTGTCATAGTACTAGGTCGGCAGATATAAACAGCATATTCTAAATTAGACCTGACAAAAGAAGTGTAGAGAAGTTTTAGAGTATATGGGTCCCAAAATAAAGCGGAATTGCGCCTAATAAAACCCAACATGGAATAAGCTTTAGAGGTTACGTAGCTAATATGGTTATTGAAAGAAAACTTTCTATCAAATATGACTCCAAGGTCCTGAATTTCACAGTCAGAAATATAATATTTTGAGCGAAGAATATTAGGAGTCTTAGAATAAGTCACATGAAAGCATTTAGATGGGTTCAGGGACAGATGAGACTTGAGGCACCACAGATGGAGCTTTATAGTTGAGAAAAGTTTTAAGTCATCAGCATAAAGCAAACATTTAGCAAATGAAGAGCAATTACTGATGTCGTTTATAAAAAGATTAAATAGCAATGGTCCTAATATACTCCCCTGAGGTACCCCCGAAGAGGCAATAAAGGGAATAGAGGGTTCACCATCAACAGTGACAACACTTTGTCTGCTAGATAAATACGACCTTAGCCATGAAAGAAAGGAGGAATGAAATCCAAGACATTCTAGTTTATTAATTAAGACTCGGTGGGAGACCCTGTCAAAGAAAAAAAAAAAAAAAAATCACAATCTACTTGTGAACCAGCAGAAAAGGACTCAATACAATACTCACTGAAAACAGCAAGGTTTGAGATTGTCGACCTCTCTGCAACGAACCCATGTTGGTACGGTGAAATAAGGGACTTAAACGCAAAACACAACTTATCATTGACCGCATGCTCAAAGATTTTGGAAACACTAGTTAGTTTAGAAATAGGTCTGTAATTCCGCACATCATTTTTATTGGGAGAAAATCCGTCTAAATCTATCTGAGAAGAAGATTTAAGTGTATTGATAGCCCTACTAATATCGTCAGAGGAAAGATGGAGAGCTCCGAAGTTTATGGTGGAGTTCAAACTATTTGAAAAATCTAGCGGTTGATTAGTATCGTCAACAGAAAAATTTGATTTAAAAAAATCAGCAAATAAATTAGCAGCCTCACTCGGAGTTTTCGCTGATTTATCATCAAGGAAAAATCCGGTGAGTACACTAGCAGAGCATTTTTTGTCTTTTATATACATATCTCCAAAAACTTTTAGGATTCGATTTAATGTTTCCCTCGATATTTCTTATGTACTTGGAATAAAGAGTTTTATTCAAAGTATTAAAGTCCATTAAGTATAGCTTATATTTACTAAAGAACAGGATATTCTTAGATTTCTGAAATTTTTTTAGGTATTTACTTTTGAGATTCTTGAGTTTTTTTAATTCCTTGGTGTACCATGGTAATTTAGTGTTTTTTTTGCCCGCAAAGGTATTCTGTCCATGCATTGGGTGAATAAGATGGACTTGAAAGTAGAAAAGCCAGCAGCGGCATCAAGCCTGCCCAGAAGCTCCTCCCAATTTATTTCAAGTAGGGCATCATTTAGACTTGAGAAGTCACATAAAGAATAATTAAGAATTAATCTACTATCAGTAGTAACCGGAGAGAAGTGATAAAAGTTAAACTGAACAACAAGAGGTAGGTGATGTCTGTCCTTAGGAGTAATTGGGTTCATGCACTCACTAACTTCACAGCAAAAACTGTCACTTACAAATATAAGGTCCAGTAACCTATTCAGAATATTAAAAATCTTATTAATTTGAATTAAATTAAGACTAAGTACATTATCTTTAAAATACAATTCTTGATTTGAAATTACATTATTAGGCGCGAGACCGTATTGATCAGAAATGCTGGTTAACCAGTTAATATTAGGAAGATTAAAATCGCCTAGCAAGCAGAGGTGATGCTCTTTAACATCATTCAAGACTAAAGATACAGTGTTGTCCACGTGGGTCTTGTATAATTCGAAGGAACTGCCCGGTGGCACGTACGACGCGAGAACATATAAAGACTCTTGCGGTGTAGCACCGTTAACACAAATACAAAGTTGATCCAGTAAAGAGTCACCATTGAAAGAGTGACTAAAGACGCTTGTAATTGGCGCTTAATGGCGATAAGAACACCACCACCTCGAACGCAGCCAGTCTTTTCAGTACCTCGATCTTTTCGAAAAACATTGAACAAATTTAGGTTGAAGAATTCACCATCAAAGAAATTCTTATTTAACCACGTTTCAACGAGGATAAAGATGTCATAGTTCATTTGCTCACTAAAATTGTGCACAAGTTCAGACTTGGTTCTCATACCAGATACATTTTGATAATAAACTTTCAGCTCTCTATTATTATTCATTTGTAGTCGGGTACTATTTGCTAATCCTGTGGTGGCTTTGTTGTTGTTGTAGCGAGGTGTAGCCCTGCCTAAATGTCAGACAGGGTCACCCCGAGTGTATTGCTCTTGGCCGGGTCGATATAAGAAAACGGCCCGGGTTGTTTCGGCACGATGGGTACAGCACAAGTACTGGTACCGTTCTCGTAGAACCGGCAATACAAGAAACTACCCTGCAGCGAAAGCAACTAGTTGAAAACTACTTTACAACTAGTTGGTGCACCCGGCCCAACTAGTCAGTGTTCTGTCTTTTTTTCATATAAGCAACTGGTATTTTTTACGTGTTGATGTCCTACGAGATGTCAATTGTCAGATTTCGACCAGAATATACCAGTTATCTACTAGTCAGGAAATACCAGTTTCATACTAGTTGTAAAATACTAGTTCCATACTAGTTCAACCTGGACTAGTATAATTACCATAAAATGAACTAG
The DNA here is from genome assembly GCA_964058755.1 of Campiglossa producta. NCBI lineage: Eukaryota > Metazoa > Arthropoda > Insecta > Diptera > Tephritidae > Campiglossa > Campiglossa producta. The sequence goes on along the minus strand of CAXKVI010000003.1, from coordinate 88,033,748 downwards.
TCCAAAAAGGACTAGTATAAAATATACTAGTCCCATACCAGTCCAAAAAGCATTCAAGCTGGACTAGTATGATTTCAACCAGAATTTTCCTGGCTTACCCTTTATTTTATCCCTCGACTTTATTTTCATGTTTATTCTTAAGAAAGCAGCGGCTATTTGTATTTACCCTATCACGAAAAAGCATCTATGAATTATAAGAGAAAACGAAACGAATGAATTTTGTATTTTTCAACTGGTATAATTTCATCCAGAAAAATCTAGTTATATACTAGTATGGAATGTATATTTCCAGACTAGTATGAGTTCTACCAGAAAATTGTAGTTGTATACTAGTATGAATTGGATATTTCCTGACTAGTATGAGTTATACCAGAAAATTCTAGTTGTATACTGGTATGAAATGGATATTTCCTGACTAGTATGAGTTCTGCTAGAAAATTATAGTTGTATACTGGTATTTTTCTGACTAGTTTGAGGTTTCGCTGCAGGGTAGCCGTGTAGGCCATGTAGGTCATTTAGCGTTACCCAGGGTGCACCAACTGGGAGGCGACCTACTTTTACACCCCTGTGATGGCTTTCGTCGACCCTTCCGAAAAATCTGAAAAGGCTTAACGGTAACATTAGTTGGCCAGATATCAGAGCATAATAATTTTTCGTAAGAGGACTCAGGAACTCCTCATTTAAAATTGATCCTATTCACGGATTGAATTGCGACGTCTTTTCTAATCAACTTAGAGCAAGACAGTAAAGTTCTAGCTAAATCGGTTTGTTTGGCCAAGTAAGTTTTTATATCATCCTCAGATACGGATGGTGAAAAGGAAGCCAAGTGAAGCCATTTGTAGCGGTCAGCAACACTTAGATCGGTATTAGTATTAGTTCCTCTAATGCAAATATTATTATTATTATTACTACGTTTATGCGACACTTTTACATATTGTGCATTGTCAGCCTCAGTATCTGTCACAACAACAGGCATATGAGGAGAAGAAGTAGCATCGGATGCTGGCGCCACAGTCACTGCAGCCGTAGAAATAGAAGTAGAAGTGGCACAAGCATTATTATTGCTTTTCTTTCTTAACCTTTTGTTTGACACCTTCACCCACTGAGCGTCATCAGTGACAGTAATGGGTCAGTTACATAAAACTTTATTTTGGCTTTACCTCAAACTTTGACTTTGACAGAAAAGTTCAGTATACGTATTTAAACCAAGCATGGCAAATTGGAGACCTCAAAGTTGAAGCGAGGTTGAAATTTGGCAAACTCTCAAATTTTGCTTGCTTTGCTTGCTTTGTCAATCAGATGTTGATGACTTTGCTTCAATTAAAGAATAAAATGTTGGAGAAAATAATAATTAATTCATTTTTTCTCTATTAAATTAATAAATTAACTAAAACACTACGAATGCAAAGAAAAAAATAACGAAAACAAATGTATGAAAGAGAAGCTTCAAGGCGTTCATTGTAGCATACCTCTGAAGTTGGACGCAAAGTTTTGAGGTAGCAAATGTCAGGCGAGGTTAACAAAGCTTTATGTATTCGACCCTTAACTAAACGAGTAAAGCCAGAAGCTTCGGATACTGGCGCCGCAGTCACTGCAGCTGTAGTTGTATCAGTAGCTTGAACATTCGGCACACAAGCAGCATTAGCATCAACCGGAGAATTAGATGAGAGAGCAAAAGCTGAGATAGCATCAGTTACTGCCGACGTCACAGTACATGGCGCTATTGATTGAGTTGCGCAAGCCATTGTTTTATTAGCTGGACTAATAATCGAGTTCGCGCTCATATTTGGTGAGATATTATGAGCGTAGGAGAGTGTGCCAACGGAAGATGGTACAGAGAGAGCGTAAGTAGACAAAGTAGATGAAGAGTGATTAGCTTCACTGGTAGCTCTTAGCTCAACGAAAGCAGAATTGAATGTTTCTCTTATACCTCAATTCTGTAAGCTGTATCTAGTCACTAATAGAGACATTTCGTGGTCTATTTATTATTTGATACAATTTGGTATTCAGTAAGCTGCCTCACATCTCTAGTCTCAATAAAGAGTCACTAATTTGTCATCTGCTTGTAGGCAGGAAACAAACAAAATTAATTAAAGAAAATTTGTTAAAAAATTAAAAAACAAAAGTGAATTTGCGAAATAGAAGTATTTAAATGTTTAAAAAAAGTTAATTAAATTTAAAAAAATTAAATAAAATAATAAAAATTTACTGTTCGCGGACCGGCACTTGAACCTGCAACCTCCCGCGTCACAATCCGGACGCTTAACGCCTGGGCTACATCGACATCTATAGGGCGGGTGTTGTTGTTGTTGTAACGAGGTGTAGCCCTGCCTAAATGTCAGACAGGGTCGCCTCGAGTGTATTGCTCTTGGCCGGGTCGATATAAGAAAACGGCCCGGGTCGTTTCGGCACGATGGGTACAGCACAAGTACTGGTACCGTTCTCGTAGATCCGGCAATACAAGAAACTAAACTAGCCGTGCAGGCTATGTAGGTCATTTAGCGTTACCCAGGGTGCACCAACTGGGAGGCGACCTACTTTTACACCCCGGGTGTCAAATGCGTTACTTAAAATGTATGCAATTTTTGTATTCACCACACCTTAAATAGAGCGAGAGAGAGACTGTGGTAGATTTCTTGTGACTATCTCTTATAGAATACCGGAATCATCTCAAGTCACAAAAATTGTATCTCATGAAATATCTCAAATTTAGTGACTTGATATGAGACAGAATTACAGAATACTGGTATTAGACTCTTTATTTCGGCGGTGAGGGCAGCAATAATTTTATCTTTATCGGCAAGTATACTTAGAATAGATTGCAGGGCCGAATTTGTTTTCGAAGATTCCAGCACCAAGTTGTTATTAACTTCATTTAGCACCTTTACAGAGCTTAACACACTAGCATTCTCGGCCTGAAGAGAGGCTATGAGATTAAATAAAGAGTTTAGTGTTGCATGCTGGGTCACTCTATTCGTAATAGAGTTATCACTACTCTTCAAAGATTCATCAGACGTCTGAGCATCGAGAGAGAAAGAAAAAAAAAACATTGACCGGCACCTTGTAAAAATTCAATATCAGCCGGACGGATACCAACACAAGTAGCGTGGAAAAGATCATTGCACTTTGCACACTGTACTTTATGCTCTTTCGGGAGATTTCTATCAACCCTATGACCGCACACACAAGGCATTATTGGTTGATTTGCAAATGCATAAATAATTGATAAAATAAGTTTTTATTTATTTGACATATGTTGTCGATTTATCCCAATAAAAAGAGTCAACTATCTCATAATTATAACAACCAAACCATGTAAATAAAAAAACACTTGAGAAAAAAGTCACGTTCTCACTGGTAGGTATGTAATAAATTATAAATTATAGAGCGAAATAGGAATGCCGACAAAACCACGTCCGAACAGGTCGACATCCACGTTCGAAGTTCTGTTACATTTTGTTAAATTTCAAAGAAATGAAGAAAATGAATTGGCGAAAATAGCAGATACCACTTAAACCGGCATGCGAATTACAGTAGAAATTTGCCGCCTTATTACCCGGGTCTTCAGACCAGCTAATCGACTAGTCAAAAGCAACTATTCGACTAGTCGATTAGTGATAATCGAATATTTTTTGAAACGACTAGTCGAATAATCGATTATTCGACTAGTCGATTTGTCAATTATCAAGAGCCCTACAAAATAGCCAGTTTAGCTTGCAATTACGATACCAGAGCAAACCCTTGTCTTTGAGTAGTTCCGGCATCGTCTTCACCACCATATCCTGTGGCAGTGCATAAACCTCAATCAATTCTTCAACTCGTTCAATAAAAGAGATAGGATCCTTCGTACCATCAAACTTGATATACCATTTCCGTACTTGGTCAATAACTGATGAATATTGAATATGTCTGTTTGATAATAAATTGCATTTCTCCGCTTCGATAGGGATCGTAGAAATATTTTCACGTTGTGGATGTTCCTCGTTCGATAATTTCTCTAAATGTTGTTGCTCCACTTCGATGACTCTGGTTTGAATTGAAATTACATCCTCTTCAATTTATTGTTCGTGAGAAGTTCCTTCTGAATATTGCCTCTCAAATTCTTTCAATTGCTGTCGAGGTTCATCCGTATGTTCATAGTCGGTGACAAATGCCGATAAACATTTGCGTATTTCGGTAACGCTACCACAATCTTGAATTGCTGAATTTTGTAGGATACCCACAATCTCGTCCCTGTGTAAATTATAAATCCAGCCAGTCCTTATTTTCTCGGGCGCCATTTGTAATGATATTTGAATCCGGGGTAGCTACATTCGGTTTTGCTTGCTTTTAATCAACTAAAAACTATATTTCAAACTCAGAAAATCTCATTTAAAATATAACAAAAGAATATTAGATATTGGAAATATTTCAGGAAATAGGAGAACAAGTGTAATTATGTTAAAGTGTTTCACATGTGTTATAATTTAAAGAAAAAAAGGCTTACACACAAAAAATTGCGAATTCAAACCCGTATATCTCGGTAAGCATCCAATATTTTTACGCGAACTTTGGTGATATTTTTTTCTTACATGGCAGATCACTTTACAAATTTCAACAAATCGAATTTTTAGGTGGTCCGCTTGAGGAGTTTTACCACATATGTAGACAGCGATAGGGATCGGGATGGAGATGCTAGGACGATTTTTATAATGAATTTTCAGGTGTACAGCTTGGTCGAAAGAACTTTTTCGAAAAAATTACGGTTTACGAGAAAAATTCCTAAAACCCTAAATGATCAGCTTTGCCCCCAAATAACTTTTTTACCACACATGATATTAATGGGGACTTTTGAAGTTTTCTTTCTTTACCTAAGTTTGGCTTTGTCGCAATTTTTGTTATTTCAAATGTGTAATTTGACCGGAAATCAAAAAATTTGGGACTCATTCCAAATTTTATTTTTTCCAGTCACATACAAAAAAATTGCATAAACTTGCGCTTTTCGGGGTGTCCCTGGATATAACAAATATAAATGTAAGCTTTATTCATGTTTATTATAGCTCTGTATATTCGGATGCAAAGTATGTGTACTCGTATACGAAACTTTCTTATTGTTATGAAATTGGAGCCGTTTTCTGAAGTAAACTTTAATTTTTTCACACAAAATTTTTGTTTAGCGTGAACTTTAATATTTAAAGCTAGATGAGAAAACGCTCCTTTATATTATAAAATATTTATATTATACGTTTTCATGAAAAATGCGAATAAAACGAGTGAAAAGTTGATTAAAAATTTTTAGCCTTTTTTCCGGCCAAAATTATAATTTTTTTCGCCGAAATAATTTTTTTTGCCGTTTTTAGCCATTTTTTTCTCGATCTAGCCGGATTGCTGACAAAATTCTGGCAACACTGTTTAGGTTAGACCACTGAAATTTTGTGAGGAGTTATATAAGACCAATCCCTGCCACCTCCAAAAAAAAAACTGGGGATAACGAAAAAGGGGGCGTGGTTCCTCCTATACGAAGGAGATAGGGATATGGATTAAAATAGATATAGGGATCGGGTTAGAGAAACATGCAGGGAAATAAGTTTGTGGCAGGACAACGTCTGCCGGGTCAGCTAGTCATATATAAAAATGAAATGGTGTTCAGTCGTCACGCTAAAACTCGAAAACGGCTGAACCATATCATATACTTCCTTTGGGGAGTTTGTTTGTTATGGTGACATGTCATAGTCCCAAGTGGCAAAATCCCAAATAAAAAAATTGGGATTATAACACTCCCCTTGCACAATGGGCTGAAATCTGGAAAAAGCGGTCAAAAATCAATAACTCGAGAAAAAATATATATATCGAAACCAGATTTTGCACCTTGCTCTTTATTACTAATCTATGTTGTTGCCGAAAATGGGCGAAATCGGTCAATAACCACGCCCACATTTTGTATATAGAAATTTTTCAAAAGACTTTTTTTATAATTTGAGTATGCAGTTTTATAGGCCATACAATTTTAGTATAATAAAGTGCAAATTTTAAATAGCTAACTATTACGGTTGATTTTTAATAATTTATTTTCGTTCACATCCTCGTATAGGGGACCATTTTGAATTTTTTTTTTAACTTTTTCAAAATTTTCAAATGATATTTTTTCATTTAAGATAACTCCTTAACATATTTTGAGGAAGATTTTTCCGTTTAAAGTGTGCCAACTGGAGCAGGATAATATCGCGTTTTCAAAATTTGTAATTTCCCCACACTTTGCCCACTAAAAAAAATGTAAACAAACCAAAATTAAAAAATCAGGTTAAAGTACACTCTTGCAAATATCAAAATCTTTCGTTTAAAAAAAAAATTGTTCAAACGGATGAAAAATAAAGGCTGTAATGAATTTAGAACAGTAAATTTCAATTATTGACCTTTGTGGACCGTTATCTCAGCACATACAAAAAAGCGCATATTTGCGCATTAACAGAAGAAAGTTGATACTCCAGAGAATACTTGAAAAAAAAAAATTAAATATCTAGCGGGGATCGGGTGGGATCGGCCCTCGGCGTGGCCTCCTTTTTGGAAAAATTTTAAAAATTACTATAAATAAAGAGGAGTTTTTTTATATCTGCCTTATTTTCAGCCGGAATCGGGGCAAACTAAATCAGTACGATGTCCACTAAAGGCTTGAACATAAAACGCTGTTTTATTTTTACACACATATCTGTATTTCGCTATTTGCTAGCTGTATCGACCATGATAAAAAATTATTGATATACCTGAGCAGTTGTCCTTTATCTAACGAAATATTTAAGCAAAATCAAAAAAATGTTACTCAGTCCTACTTTGGTGTTTCTAGATTTCAAAAATGTACTTCATTTGCCCCAACTAAACCGATTTTTGGCCACTTTTTGCAAAATCCAGCCCATTGTGCCTTGCAGTGTCATAATCCCAACTTTTTTACTTGGGACTATGACACTATAGGCTGGGTGTCATAATCCCAAATAAAAATGAGTCAAAATCCCAAGTAAAACACTTGGGATTATGACACTACCTTGCTGTGTCATAATCCCAAGTTAAAAAAAGTTGGGATTATGACACTGTAGGCTCGTGTCATAATCCCAAGTAATACCAGTATTCTGTAATTCTGTCTCATATCAAGTCACTAAATTTGAGATATTTCATTAGATACAAATTTTGTGACTTGAGATGATTCCGGTATTCTATAAGAGAAAGTCACAAGAAATCAACCACAGTCTCTCTCTTGCTCATTTTAAGGTGTGGTGAATACAAAAATTGCATAAATTTTAAATAACGCATTTTACACCCGCACTATATATATCAATGTAGCCCAGGCGTTGAGCGTCCGGATTATGACGCGGGAGGTCGCAGGTTCAAGTGCCGGTCCGCGAACAATAAATTTTTATTATACCCAGCTGTACTTGTACACAGGGTATTATAACTTTGTTAGGATAACGGTTGGTTGTACAGGTATAAAGGAATCGAGATAGATATAGACTTCCATATATCAATATGATCAGGATCGAAAAAAAATTTGATTGAGCCATGTCCGTCCGTCTGTCCGTCCGTCCGTCCGTCCGTCCGTCCGTCCGTCCGTCCGTCCGTCCGTCCGTCTGTCCGTTAACACGATAACTTGAGGAAATAATGAGATATCTTCACCAAATTTGGCATGCGTACTTATTTGGGTTCAGAATAGATTGCTATTGAAAATGGGTAAAATCGGACCATAACCACGCCCCTTTTTCGATATCGAAAATTTCGAAAAACGTATAAAATGGGTTAATTCAATATTAGAAGCAGCTACAATGATAAAATTTGCAATATGTATTGATTTAGATGTTCTAAGGCCGATTTTATAAAAAATTTTGAAAAGGGGGCGTGGTACCGCCCACGTATATTTGAAGAAATTTTAAAATTTTGACTCTTAATAACTTCAGAACAGTTTATGCTAGTATAACGAAATTTCGTAGAGGACATACTATTGTTGTGGTAAATTCAGCTATAGAAAATAAACGAAATCGCTTCGCGACCACGCCTACTTTTTCATAAAAGTTATATTGAAAGGAGGTGGAAATATTGAAAAGTCCATATCTAATTAACTGATTTCGCTATAATAATATAATTTGGTACATACATCAACTTTCATATTCTTTACATAATTTTTTCAAAATTTTGGAAAGTGGGCGTGGCACCGCCCACTTATGAGTCAAGCAATTTTTAAATTCGACTGCTAACAACTTCAGAACGGTGTGAGATAGATTTACGAAACTAGGTATACAAAACAAAGAATAACAGCATTTTATGTGCACAGCTGGGTATGTAATGTTCGGTTTCACCCGAACTTAGACTTCCTTACTTGTTTTTTATTTAATTTTTTCAAATTTAAGTAACTTTTTTTAAACATTTAAGTACTTCTAATTCATAAATTCACTTTTTTTTAATTTTTATCCATTTTTTAACAAATTTTCTTTAATTAATTGTGCTTGTTACCTGCCTACAAGCAGATGACAAATTAGTGACTCCTTATTGAGACTAGAGATGTGAGGCAGCTTACTGAATACCAAATTGTATCAAATATGAAATAGACCACGAAATGTCTCTATTAGTGACTAGATACTTTGAGTGATCAGCAAAAGCACAACAATAAGAGCGGAAGTGCAGCTTGGGTTGCACAATGTTTCCCACAGTAAAAGCCAGACGCACCGTCAGCAACTGGAAGCCACCTTCAACACGCGCAGCCCAGTTTGGCAAATTCAGAGAATCAGCGTCAACGTTTGGCCGGTGCTAGTAGGTTAGCTTTTAAGTAATTACAATTGTAAAATTTAGTCTTAGTCTTGCTGCTTATAAATAAAAACAACCCAACTTTAAAAAATATTTTTTTTGAGGATTTTCACATAAAATCCCGTAACTGGCGCCCAACGTGGGGCCTACGCCAGTCGTGTTTCTTTAAAACCCGTAACTAAATAAAGTTGTGCGCGTTAATAAAAATTAATTTAACAAACGGTTTCGCGAAAAACTTGCCAACACTTGAAGCAGAACATTTCGTGATACTGGGAGCAGAAAGATCGCCGATTTCGTAATAACTCCTGCGCATAAAGGGTGGAATAGCACGCCAAAGACGACGTAGGTCCTTTAACCAGCTAAGCAACTAAGTTAACTCAAAGTCAGCGAAGGAGAAAAGGTGCCCTAGTAGCTCACCAATGTGCAAACGGGAAACGCGAGACGTTAGCCGCCGGATGCTGCCATTAATGTAAGCATAGATTTAAGACAAACTAAAAAGTAAATTAAGTGAATCCAAATTTCCCATTGAAAATAAATTTTTAATTGTCCTAGTCCTATTGATGGAAAATTAATAAAAAACATAAGTGAAAAGTTAGTGAAAAATTTTAAGAAATAATAAAGGAAAGTATTTTAAATTAGGTAATTAAGTGGAAATAAATCTCTTAAGAATAAAATTTAAAGTAAACCAAAAAGTGAGTGAAAATTTTAAATAATAATAAAGGGAAAAGATTTAAAATTAATTAAGTGAAAAAAAAAATTCCTAAGAATAGAATTTAGATTAAAGCTAAACGTGAGTGAAAAATAGTAAACAAAATATTTAATTTAAGTAAAAAGTAATTTCCTATTTAGAAAAGATATTTTTTTTTTAATCAATTCCTTTTAAGATAAAATCAAGTGAATATATTAAAACCTTTGTCCTTGAATAACACAAAGGAAAACATTTTTAACTGAAGAGCTTGTACAGCTCATAATTTAAAAGAAATCTCTAGAAATAAAATAAAAACAACTCTGCGAATCACCACCAAAGGCACCCTCCAGAGATTGTTGAAGTTCCACAAAACAATACATAAATAAATATACATAAATAAGTAAACTCAAAATGTCAAACCCCCAAAATCTTATTCGACCACCTGTGCTAAACGCACCCCCTGCATCCGCTGCCCCTGCATCCGCTGCCCCTACTAGCAATCCCTTAACGATGGACCAGCTGACGGAGGTCATATCTGCCATCGTATCCAATATGTTCCAACAACAAGGGCGAAACATGGTTCAAGCCGCCCTCAACCCCAACGCGAGTTTTTCCGATGTTAGGGATATAACTATAGACACGGTTTCTCCCAACATCTCGGAGCTAGACAAGATACCCGATGTGGTAAGGTGTCTTCGCGAATTCTCAGGCGCACCTGGAGAATTCAACTCGTGGAAGAAAAGCGTGGACAGGATCCTTCAGATCTACGAGCCACAAAGGGGATCTCCCAAATACTATGGGATCCTCAACGTTATCCGCAATAAAATTGTCGGAAACGCCGACATTGCCTTGGAGTCATACAATACTCCACTAGACTGGAAAGCAATTTCCAGATGCTTAACGCTGCACTATGCGGATAAGCGCGACTTAGGTACTCTCGAGTACCAGATGACGTCGCTTGTGCAGGGTAACCTGACAATTCAGGAATTTTACCAGCGAGTATACTCGCACATGTCGCTTATTCTTAATAATCTCGGCTGCATGGATGTCGGCACAGAAGCCATGCATCTGCTTACCCGCACATACAGGGACAAAGCGCTGGACACGTTCATTCGTGGGCTTAAAGGAGACTTGCCAAGACTCCTAGGAATGAGGGAACCCGCTGATCTCCCACAAGCCCTCCACTTGTGTCTAAAACTCGAAAACCAAAACTTCAGATCCCACTATGCCTTAGTAAATAATGGTCAACCCAGGAGACCTTTGGACATCCGTCCACCCCTTCCTCCCAAAAGAATTAACAACGAGTTTTACCCCGAATTGGCATTCATGCCTCAACCCAGGTCGAACACAACTCCTCCCTACAGGCCTCCCCAACCGAATTATCATTATCAATTTCCCCAAACAAATTACCAATTCCAACATCCCCAACCAACCTACCAATACCAACATCCTTACCAACAAAACCAGTACATTCCACGTCCTAATAACCCACCACCTCGTCCAACCCAAAAACCTCAACCACGACCAGAACCAATGGATATCGATCCATCCCTACGAACAAGAAACCTTAATTACATGAACAGGCCACGTCCCAATGATCCTACTAACAAAAGACCACCTAACACTAACCCTCCCGCACCCCCTAACAAAATACAAAGAAACTTCCACATTGAACAAACGACGGAACAAGACCAGTACAATCTAGACGATTATAATCCCACTAACCAACAATATGAAACTAATACTAATGACACCTGTACTAATGATACCTATGATAATGATAATACCTATAACCATAATAATAGTGAATTAACCGATGAGTTCATAGATACAACTGATCTACATTTTTTAGAATGAGTCACTCTTCGCTGCCATATATCGAGTGCAGGCTGAAGAGTGGAAACATCGTAAAATTTCTCATAGATACAGGATCAACAAAAAATTATATCCAACCATCCATCGTACCAAAACCCATAAAAAATGAAGAAATTTTTTTTGCAAAATCTATAGCGGGAGACATCGAAATTAAAGAACACACTTTCCTAAACCTATTCCACATAAATAAAAAATTAAAATTTTACCTACTCCCCACCCTTCGGTCATTTCATGGAATCCTCGGGAATGACAGCCTCAAAGAGCTAGAAGCTGTTATTCACGTCAAAGATAACTTTATGGAAATACAGGGGAATACCAAAATAAAACTAAAACAATTTCAGTCAAAATCTGTTAATAAAATTGAACTCAATGACGACCATTTGTCAACAAATCAACGAAAAAATGTCGATAATTTAGTAAATCATTTTCCAAATCTATTTTCCGAACCTAATGATAAACTCACATACACTACTAAAGTCGTAGGCGAAATCCGTACCAACAATGACACCCCCGTCTATACAAGATATTACCCCTACCCAATGTCGCTGAAAAATGAAGTTGAGTCCCAGATTAAAAAAATGTTAGACGACGGTATTATTCGACCATCAAGGTCACCGTATAATTCACCCATTTGGGTCGTTGCGAAAAAACCCGACTCTCAGGGTAACAAACAGTACAGAATAGTAATTGATTATCGCAAGCTTAACGCGATCACTATAGCAGATCGCTATCCAATACCGCAAATTAACGAAGTACTGTCCCAGCTTGGGAAAAATAAATATTTTTCCGTCTTGGATTTGAAGAGCGGATTTCACCAGATCCCTCTCAAGGAATCCGATATTGAGAAAACAGCTTTCTCAATAAATAATGGCAAATACGAGTTCACAAGACTGCCATTCGGATTAAAGAATGCCCCCTCAGTATTCCAACGGGCCCTAGATGACATTCTTCGCCATCAAATTGGCAAAATTTGCTACGTCTATATCGACGATATAGTTGTTTTCAGTAACTCCGAAGAGGAGCACACCCTCCACCTGCAAGAAATTTTTAAAACGCTCGAAGATGCGAACATGAAAATCCAGCTGGACAAATGCCATTTTTACAGGGACTCCGTAGAGTTCCTAGGATTTATTATATCCTCAAAAGGCATAACAAAAAATCCCGCAAAGGTAGAAGCAGTTGCAAAAATACCTTACCCACAAAATATAAAACAACTCCGCTCATTCCTAGGTCTCTCAGGATATTACCGCCGCTTCATAAAAGATTATGCTAAGTTGGCAAAACCTCTAACCTTACTTCTAAGAGGGGAAGAAGGCCGCATATCTAAAAACAAGTCAGCCAAAATAAATATAGACTTGAACGATGAGGCAAAAGATGCCTTCAACAAAATAAAAAAATCCCTTATATCTGATGACGTTATTCTCTCATACCCTGACTTCAGTAAAGAGTTCCATTTAACCACCGATGCCTCAAATTATGCCATCGGTGCAGTCCTTTCCCAAGATCAAAAACCAATCGCCTTCATTTCGCGAACACTTACCAAGACTGAAGAATCCTACGCTGCGAACGAGAAAGAGTTCCTAGCTATAATATGGGCCTTGAATAATTTTAGAAACTATCTGTACGGCTCAGCAAGAGTTAAAATATTCACGGATCACCAGCCGCTAACGCATGCCCTAAGCAATAAAAACAACAATTCCAAAATGAAGCGCTGGAAAGCCATCCTTGAAGAATATAATCACGAGCTTCTGTATAAACCTGGCACAACTAATGTCGTAGCCGATGCGCTATCAAGGATGCCAGGTGAACCTATAAATTCCCTATCAGTATCCCAACACAGCGACGAAAGCTCATCGCATAACCTAATCCCATCCGTAGAAACACCAATAAACGTATTCAAAAACCAAATTTTTTTTAATATAGCCGAAACCTCGTCATATCAATTTAAAATAGTGTTCCCTACTTACCACAGACACATTTCGGAAGAACCCGACTATACCCCGGAAATTTTAAAGAACCTTCTGAAAAGATACCTTAATCCTTCCGTTGTCAACTGTATTAAAACAGAGGAAAGAATTATGGGAAAAATCCAAGAAATTTATCCAATACACTTTAACAATTACAAAATCCGGTTTACACAAATACAAGTGCAGGATATCACAAATGAACAAGAACAGGAAGAAATCATTGTGAAAACCCACAAAAGAGCACATCGTAACTGTCGAGAAAATAAAACCCAAATCCTAGAAAATTTTTACTTTCCTTCCATGACCAAAAAAATAAATAGAATAATCCAACAGTGCTCAATTTGTAAAGAAAATAAATATGACCGAAACCCCACAAAACCCAAAATAGGAGAAACCCCTATCCCTCAATTCCCAGGGCAAATATTGCACATTGATATTTACATAACTGAGAGAAATATCGTCCTTATAGCAATAGATAAATTTTCAAAATATGCCCAAACAAAAATCCTTAGATCGAGAGCCATAGAGCACTTTAAGGAACCTCTCCGCGAACTACTTTTCCAGTTCGGCGTACCCGAATTAGTAGTAATAGACAACGAAACGTCCTTGAATTAAGCTTCCATTCGATTCCTTTTGGAAGATACCCTAAACATACAAATTTTTAAAACACCGCCTTATGCAAGTTCCGTGAATGGTCAAATAGAGCGATTTCACTCGACCCTCACAGAAATAATGCGTTGTTTAAAAGCAGAGCGAAGCTTCACTTCATTCGCCGAACTCCTCGACATTTCCGTCTATGAGTACAATAATACAATCCACTCGACTACAAAAAAGAAACCAATAGAGGTATTTTTTGGTAGAAGAGTTACAACCGACCCAAGCCAATTCGAAAGGGCTAGGGCTGAGAATATAGCCGAACTAAGAAATAAGCAGGCGAAAGATCTCGCCTACCATAACAAATCCAGGCACCCCATTAAAGCGTATAATCCGGGTGACACCATTTATGTCAAAATAAACAAACGGTTAGGATCCAAAATCTCAAAAAAATTTAAAAAAGAAATAATAAGGGAAGACCGGAATTCAACAGTCCTGACAGAATCAGGAAGAATTATACACAAAAGCAACATAAAAAACCAAAATTAACTTTTCCTTTCCTTATTTACAAATTAATTTTTCCCTTCCAGATTCCTCCTCATTTACCCGATAACCGCATCAATAGACATTTACGACTACTCCACTGCACAACTAGTCACGATAAATGACGGACTTGCTAAAATCCAGAACGGAGCCTTTAGGCTCATACACGTAATCGACCTTAACAAATACGAACAATTCCTGACGGACATGTACAGTTTCACCTCCTCCGACATCCCTAAAGACACAATCCTGTACCCCATATTAAAACACGAACTAACACAATCCCTGCAAATTTTAAATACAATAAAACCCGTCCAAAAAAAACCAAAGCGATCCATAAACATATTAGGTACGGCATGGAAATGCATAGCCGGAAGCCCCGATCACGAAGATCTGGAGGCAATAAACACTAACTTTAATAAAATTAATAGTAACAATAATAAACAAGTTTTAATAAATGAAATTTTTAATGAAAAAATTAATAATATAAGTATGATAGTAAATAATCTGTTTAATAATATAAGGAAAGATACATACATAGAAAATGAAACAATTACTAATTTGCAAAATAGGATAAGATTAATAAAAGAAGAGTTGATTAATATAAAATACGCCATACAATGGGCAAAAAAAGATATTTTAAACACATTATTGTTAAATAAAAATGAAATTGAAATTGCTTTAGAAAAACTAGAAGATGATGAAATACCATTTAAGAATGCCGAAGAAGCATTAGAAATATCGAATGTAAATGTAATAAGTCAAAATATGACAATTTTTTACTTGGTAAAAATACCACTAACTATTAAAGAAAAATTTCAAAAAATTATAATTAGACCAGTTGTTAAAGAAAATAAAACCATAATTAATGTCGAATTTGAAAAAATTTTAAAAGGTACAAAAGATACCTATAGAATTAAGAAATTGTGCGATAGCTATAAGAAAATTGAAATTTGTAAGCAAACCAATTTAATAAATATAAGTAATAGTAGTTGTATTCCTAGAGTAATTAATAGTTTAAATTCATCGTGCACCATAACGAACGGCCAACACATCCAAGAAATTGAAGAGGTAAAACCCGGTACATTATTGCTAAATGGCTTCAAAGGCGAAATACAAGCTGACGGAATGCAAAAAAATGTGTCAGGGACACACCTTATTAATTTTCATAACTCAACGTTACAGATAAATAACCAATTCTACATTAATTACGATTTGATTCCGCTGCCTGCTATTCCAGCAGTCCTACAACCTGCACCAATTGAAAAAACCGAATCGAGTTACTTTCCCTGGAAGCTTTAATAGAATTCCATATCGACAACATAAGAAGAATAAATATTCTCAAAACAGCAACAATATCCAATAGCTCACTTTCACTTGGAGCAGTTGCAACTACAATAATTGCCATTATAATTTTTTGCAAATTTTGGAGAAAGCACCAAACCAAAATAATAATATCTCCGATTCCAGAAACTCACCAAATTCCTTTGGCAAATATAAACTTAGATAAAACTAAGGAGCATCCTAATGATCAGAATACTTACATAAACTTCAACAACCTACCCTATTTCTAATAAACGCTCGAGGACGATCGTTTTTAAGAGGGGAAGTGTTAACATGGAACACGTTAACATTTGCTGATCGCTACTTTGAGTGATCAGCAAAAGCACAACAATAAGAGCGGAAGTGCAGCTTGGGTTGCACAATGTTCCCCACAGTAAAAGCCAGACGCACCGTCAGCAACAGGAAGCCACCTTCAACACGCGCAGCCCAGTTTGGCAAATTCAGAGAATCAGCGTCAACGTTTGGCCGGTGCTAGTAGGTTAGCTTTTAAGTAATTCCAATTGTAAAATTTAGTCTTAGTCTTGCTGCTTATAAATAAAGGTTGACAACAACCCAACTTTAAAAAATATTTTTTTTGAGGATTTTCACATAAAATCCCGTAACTTACAGCTTACAGAATTGAGGTATAAAAATGAGAATGGAGAAATAAGATATGATAAAAACCGCCTCAGTCGAAAATTTGTAATAAAAAATTGCGCGATTTTTAACTTCAAATTTTCATGTTTTATTATGATTTTTCAAAAATATTTAAAAAAACGCCGCAGCCGAAAATTTGGAATAAAAATTCGCGCGATTTTTAATTCCAAATTTTCACTTTTTATTATGATTTTAAAATATTTTTTTAAAAATATTTAAATATTTATTTTTAATTCCAAATTTTCATTTTTTTATTATGATTTTAAAATATTTTTAAAAAAATTATTTATAAAAGCGCTGCAGGCGAAAATTTGGAATAAAAAATCGCGCGATTTTTAATTCCAAATTTTAATTTTTTATTATGATTTTCAAATATTTTTTTTTTTTAAATATTTAAAAAAGTGCCGCAGGCGAAAATTTGGAATTAAAAATCGCGGGATTTTTAATTCCAAATTTCCAATTTCCATGTGGCTGGCCCAAGTAGGCATAATCACAAAGAATAGTATGAAATTGTAAACCAGAACCGGTCTTAAATGCAGTTAGGAATTTCGGCAAAATATATTTAAAATGCATATCAAACGAAATGGGTTTTAAATACCTGTACAATGATACAGTAGTTTTGGATATTTATATCGTTACCCTAATATAGAAAGGCCCTTACTCATATTTTCTTAGCTCGAAAAATTACTCGAAAAAACTGAATGTAAAGTAAACCATAGCAACGATGGCTTGTTCGAAAACACAAATATCAATGCCTGTAATATTTAACTACGATATAGTATAGTAATAAGATTTTAGTGAGGTTTCGTCCAGAAGTTATTAATAAAAATCCACCAGCAACTTGATTGAAAATGAAAAATGAGTTAAGCCTGTCTATATTAGAGTAACGATATGCGATTTTAAATCCTTGATTTTCTAGCCCCACCCACCTCCCCAAAAAAAAGTATACCGTTATAATCAGGAGCAATAGAGGAACCATTCTTCATATTTACTTTTTCACGGGGCGTGGAGTCTGTATTGTGCAATTAAGCCACTGTTTCTGGCCAAAAACGTAAAAATAAATCTTGTAATTTCATTTTTCAGCTCAAAGATGTCAAAAACCCAATTGGGAGTATGGCACTCCCTCTGCAGTGTCATATTCCCAAGTAAAAAAATTGGGATTGGGGACTAAGGGCTTCAAGCTCATTCGAGCCAGCGAGGAGAGCAAAGTCAGAACGTGTATTCTGGTCAAGTCTGAGTTGAACTCCTTTCTCCTACCTAATTACACCAATGGGGATATTACCGCTATCAGTCTAACGGTCGACAGCACCCGCCTGACGGTGGCGTCGGTCTATATGCCCTACGACGAAGAATCCCCACCACAAACGGAGGTGAACGACCTGGTGTCAAATTTCTGCACGGGTAATCTTATTATTGGAACGGACGCTAATGCTCACCATGTCCAATGGGGGAGCTCCGATATCAATGCCAGGGGCGAGTCTCTGTTTGATTACCTCTTAACAACTAACCTGGTAATTTGCAACGTGGGTAATGAGCCTACTTTTATCACTAAGACCCGCAGGGAGGTCATAGACCTCACTATCTGTACTGAAGGCGCTTATGAGTGGGTCAGAAAATGGCGGGTTCTGGAAGAACATTCATTCTCCGACCACCGTTACATAGAAATGGTTCTAGACTTTATTGTAGAACAACCAATCATGAAGCGCAACCCACGTAACACTAATTGGCAGCTACACAATGAAATATTAGACAGAGACCTGCAGTACTGCCCTCACAAGCCCCCTGATCAGTAGAGGAGCTGGAGGATCTTGTTACTACATTTACATCGCAGATCTCAAATGCTCTAGGACAGGCTTGTCCAGTGTCAAAACCACGCGGTAAACACAGGCCACATTGGTGGTCCTACGATTTGCACTCGCTCCGCAAATCATGCCGGAAACAATTTAACAAGGCCAAGAGCCTCGGCTCTGAGCCTCATTGGCACAAATATAGAGCTAAACTAAGGGCATACAAAAAAGCTCTGAGACAGGCGAAGAGAACCTCACAGCCTGCCTGGCTCTCAACCACATTCCGGGCTCCTGGAGAAGCGCCACGGTAGTGTTTATCCCTAAGGCTGGGAAGGCATCCCACTAAGAGCCAAAAGATTACAGACCGATCAGTCTCTCGTGCTTTGTACTCAAAACCTTTGAGAGGATACTAAGCGACTACCTCTCAACGACTATTGATAGCAACCTTATCTCTAGCTATCAGCATGCATAACCCAAAAGTAAATCAACAGAAACTGCTCTGCACAGCCTAGTATCTGTCATTGAGAAATCGCTGTGTGAAAAGGACTACTGTCTCGTGGCCTTCTTAGACATTGAGGGGGCTTTCAACAATATAAGCCCGGAGGCGATCAACTCCGCTCTAATTAATCTGGGCGTAGATAGACCTCTAACTGGTTTAATTGACCAACTTGTAAGAGGAAGGAAAATAGGTTCTTCACTTGGTACGGTTGAGTTATCACGCTATGTCACAAGGGGAACGCCCCAGGGTGGTGTTCTTTCCCCGCTTTTATGGAACCTCACAGTCAACTCGTTGCTACGTGACACAAGCTGGGGGGCGGGAAGATAGTGGCATACGCAGACGATTTAGCTATTGCATTCAGAGGCAACTTCCCACAAACTCTGTGTGACCTTATGCAAGTAGCACTGCGAGAGGTTTCGAGGTGGTCCTCTCGCTGCGGACTTAGTATCAACCCGGGGAAAGAGGAACTTGTCCTCTTCACCAACCGGTACAAAATACCGCCACTAAGCCTACCAGAACTAGATAGCACGCGCCTGGGCTTGTCGGATAAGGCCAAGTTTCTAGGCATAGTTCTGGACAGGAAATTGAATTGGAAGGAGAATGTTCTTCAGCGCCAGAAGAAAGCTTGCATCGCTCCTTACACATGCAAAAGAGCCATTGGCAAAAAATGGGGCTCAGCCCTAGAGTATGCAGTTGGATCTACACGGCCATCATTCGCCCAATCGTGCTGTATGGAGTCGTCGTATGGTGGCCGGCGCTGAGCAAGGCAACATACCTGAATCTGTTGCGGAAAGTCCATAGATCCAATATGATATGTATAAGCGGTGCGCTAAGGACAACGCCCAACGAAGCCCTCCAGGTCATTCTGGGCATTTTGCCACTTGATCTGAAAGGGTTTCGGTCAGCGGCAGCATCAGCTCTGCGCCTAAGAGATACCTCCAGTTGGGGTGCGGGTACTATTGGACACTCCAGTATTCTGGAATCTTACAGCTTTCTCCCTCTAAGCACAGATCGTTGTGCGACCACTACAGTCGGGGATAGCTGTTTCAAAATAAACATTCCCAGCAGAGAAGACTGGGAGAGGACGGTTTGGTGTCCCGAAACAAATGGTGGCACTTCCATATACACCGACGGCTCGAAGTTGGACGGCAGAGTTAGAGAATGGGTTTATTCAAGGGATTTGGACCTTGAGCTCTCCTTCAGACTACCTGATCATTGTAGCGTCTTCCAGGCGGAAGTCTCGGCAATCCTGGACTCCGCGGCCTGGTTAAGCAAACGTGTTATCGGAGAAGATATCGCTATTTTCAGCGATAGCCAAGCGGCAATCAAATCCCTTGGCTCATACACGTTCAACTCTGAACTGACGCTCAGCTGTCGTCGATCTCTTCAGGAGATGGCCCAACAGAACCGCGTAAACCTCATATGGGTCCCGGGACATAGGGACATTGAGGGAAACTGTAAGGCAGAGGAGCTTGCCAGGCAGGGCACGACCAAGCAGGTTCTTCAGGACAAAGAGCGCTTAGGTATGCCGTCTGCCACATGCAAACTAATGCTGAAGGAGCACACACTCCGTCAAGCCAACGAAAGATGGCTGCAATCCCCAGGGTGTCGGATATCGAAACAAACCTGGCCAAAATGGGATCTCAAAAGGTCTAGACGCATTTATGCCCTAACTAGGAGGGTAATCTGCATATTGATAGGGGTATGGGTATTAACCGGTCACTGCCTCATTGGTAGGCATGCAGAAAGGCTAGGTGTGCCCTACCGACGATGCTGCAGGAGTTGCATAGATGATGAGGAGAAGGAAACAGTGGAGCACCTCATCTGCAACTGTCAGGATTTAAGCGGCGCGAGAACGCGCTTTTTGGGGTTCCGTTCCTAGATAGCCTAAGCCAGATCGCGGAACTGGACATAAAGGACTTGATGGGCTTCATAAAGTCATCTAAGTGGTTCGAGGAGGAGTAACGGTGTCGGTTTAGGAGTGTCAGTCCCGGGATTCTGCTATGTGGAAAATCCCAACAACTCAGGGATTTTCCATATGGCTGGGTCCCGGGACTGACTTTCCTTGTGTTGGTGGTATCACAACGGGCCTTTCAAAACTGGCCTAAGTGTGCCTCTGCGGCAGCCACTTGAACCTAACCTTATCATACTTTTTGGGAAACGCGACCCGGTAATTTTCCACGAAATTATCCGCTGCTGGTTAGAAGAGTGTCCTCGATTCAGAGTAGCGCGACTAAGGCTTTATCCAGGTTTTCACTTAGATTTGTTTGGTAGGGCAGGCTTATAACTGTTGAAATTTAATCTCACCTTTAGAATATATGATCAATGCTGTCCAAGGAAACTCATCAATATCTGTTGCTGTTCCACCAAAAATACGTTTAGTGAGCGAAACGTATCCACATTGTGGTGGAGAAGGAAACTCCTCTCCGTAGTTGGTCGGACAACATACCTGCATACATAAAAAAAGTAAGTTTTGTAAAAATAAACTCAGGCAGGGTTTTATCGATAGCAGGTTAATCTAGAACGGGTACGCTTTTATTATACTTTTACATTAGGGGGATTCATCAAACCTTGTAAGTTTACGAAATGCGTAAGTTTATACATTTATCAACTCAGTTACATGAATGCCCTAGATAAATTTATGTGTACTTGATGTCAAACAAACACTTTTTATTTCGAAATTCTCATTAAAAAAGTAATTTTCGACCCATTTTCAGCATAGGTATTCTTCTATTTTTGTCCAGTGTGCATTGAATGCATTAAAAATCGAACGTCGTCATTGCCTTGGATAAAGTACGCACTAATTTACACACCAAAATCGACGCGGAAGTTTATCAAATTTGTGTAAACTGCGTTCCATACAAATTATGACAGTTCATTTACACACTTGATATATTTTGTGAAGTAATTTTCGGGATTGTATGAAAATGTGTTTTTTGAGAAAAATTTACCCACGTGCTGCAGGAACCAGAGAAGCCGACATATCTTTCGATGATACTGGAATTACATCTCTCCATGGACTTTTCTTCCCGGCATAGTGAGAGTCGAACTCACAACACTGTAGTGACTTGTATGCTAGAAGGTCTAACACCTTAGGACACCTTAGTGTCCATTTATGCATATGGGCATATCCTAAATAGTGTTACATTTTTGGAAACTGTTGTTGTTGTTGTTGTTAACAATGCATTGCCCTGTCTAGAGTGTATGATCATTCCGAAGATCTTCATCAAGCTCTTCTAAGGGGAGTCCAAGGAAACGTGCAGTTTCAACAGGGTTTGTCCAGAGGGACAGAGGGGTTAGAAGAGTAGGTTCAGATGAACAATTGAAGAGATGTAGAGTATCATGGGGGGGTCCTACCACATGCAGGGCATGTATTTAAGATTGTATCATTAAGTCTGGATAAGTAGAAGTTTAACCTTACACTATATCCAGACCTAAGCTGTGCCAAGGTCACTCTTGTCTCCCTTGGTAAGGTGCGTTCTTCTTCAGCAATATCCGGTGGAGGACTGTTCAGAACGGGATTCACAGGAAGAGATCCGACAAAAGTGTCTACCGACTCGGTGTGGATGTCGGTTAGAGCACGCTTATGATTCTGCAGATCAAACGGCAAGGTAATATGATGCCGGATCTCATCATAATGCTTACGGAGATGTCTCCTTATGTCTCTCGGGGGCGGATCTATGTCCAAAAGATGACGGTTTGGATGTGCTGGCTTGTGGCACTTCAGAAGGAATTGCCTGCTCAGCATTTCCGCATGCTCTTTTACATTGAGCAGTTTTGCCTCCTGATGGAGGTGAGACTCGGAAGACATGAGGAAACATCCCGTAGCAGTTCTGATGACACTATTTTGGCAGACTTGTAACTTCGTCCAGTTGGTGTTATGTACATTAGGCGACCATATGGGCGCAGCATAGTCAAAGACTGGTCGGCCAATGGCCTTATATGTAGTCAGCAACGTTTCTTTGTCTTTTCCCCAAGTACTGCCGGCAAGTGACTTGAGGATCTTGTTGCGACCACGTACCTTTGAGACCATTGCAGACACATGACCAGCAAATGAGAAAGTATTATCCAGTGTCATCCCTAATAACTTTGGGTGGCTGACAGTTGGTAGCTTAGTGCCATCAACGAAAATGTCTAATTCATTTCTCACCTGGTGCGTCCATGTCGTAAAAAGCGTCGCCGTTGATTTTGTCGGAGATATTGTCAGATCTCGCTCAGTGAAAAACCTGGAAAGGTCGCAGAGGTAACCATTGATTCTCGTACAGAGTTCATCAGTATAGGGGCCCTTCCCCGTCGCCATTATTGTACAGTCGTCGGCATATGAAACGACGGAGACGCCCTCTAGTGGTGGGGGCATCTTCGATAGATAGAAATTAAACAGTGTCGGGGATAGGACACCACCCTGTGGCACCCCCTGTCTAATACGTCTAGGTTTTGATGTTGCGTTTCTAAAGTTAACCGACGCCTGCCGTCCATTCAAATAATTAGCGGTCCATCTCTTTAAACCATCAGGTATCTGTGTCTCAAACAGATCTTGTATGAGAGTGGCATGGTTGACTGTGTCAAAAGCTTTCGACAGGTCAAGTGCCACTAACATAGTCCTGTGATTTGGTTGGTTTTGATTTAGGCCGCTATTTATTTGCGTTGTAATGGCATTGAGTGCGGTGGTGGTGCTGTGCAGCTTACGGAAGCTATGTTGATGACTAGCCAGGTGCAGATTTGCAGTATAATATGGGAGCAAAATGGACTCTAGCGTCTTCACTACCGGTGACAAAAGTGTTATAGGACGATATGAATCGCCTATGTTTGCCGGTTTTCTAGGTTTTAGTAATGGAACCACTCTCGCCTTTTTTCATATTTCAGGAATGACGAAAGTGTTCAGTGAAAGACTGAATAGAGCCGCTAAGAATTCGTGTCCCTCCTGGCCTAGATGTTGCAGCATCTTCATGGCAATGTCGTCGGGGCCGATGGATTTTGAGGGCTTAGCCTGTCTGATGGCTTCCTTGACCTCTGAGGCAGTGATGACAATGGGCGTATTTTGGTTTTTATATTTACGCGCCTGTCGCATGGTTCTACGTTTAGCTCTATCGGGCGGGGAATGTAGTACAAATTGTCTACAGAAGGAGTTCGCACATCCCCTAGGGTCCTTCTTCACCCTGTCACCGAAAGTAATATCTACTTTATCCTTGTGTTGCGTTGGATTAGATAGAGCTTTGAGCAACACCATCAGAGAGGTTGCATTGGTCTAGGTGTTGTTTCCATTTGGCCAGTTTATGTTTATCGACCAACCTACGAATTTCCGCGTTGAGATCCCTTATACGGGGGTCTGCGGGATTAAGACTTCGCACTTCATCTCTTTCTCTAGCCATGGCCGCTGCCTCCGCAGGGAAATTTGGTCTTAATTGGGATATTCGACCCGCAGGAATGAAGCGTTTAGAGGCCAAGTCAATGATGTTGCGGAAGTCTCGTTCGCCTTTGCGTACGTCCGTAGGGATGGATAGAGCAGCCAAGGATTCGTCCGTATGTGTCTGAAAACTGTCCCAGTCCACCTTGGTAAAGTTAATGTATGTTCCATTCTCAGGTGTAATAAAGTCCGTCGGCCGTTCGATGGTAATGACTATTGGGAGATGGTCAGACGCCAACGTGAGTATGGGTCGCCAATTGGTGTTGTTCAATAGTCCTGCACTTACGATAGAAATATCTGGCGAACTATAGCAATTACCCGATACTCTCGTTGGGGCGTCTCCGTTCAATGTACAGAAAGCCGTATCATCTATTTGTTCTGCAAGTACATGCCCCCTATTGTCTGCTGGCAGGTTGAAAACTCTATACTCTATGATGGGTAATAATATTTGACTAAAAAGTTTGATCTCCTTTCAAAAACTTGTTTGTCTAGTTCACAACAACAAAAGCAAAATATGTTTTGGTCAATTTCGAATAATTTTTGTAAGTTATAGCTATAAACATATTTACGAAGTTCCCTAGTTTGGCAAAACTGGGTTTACTCATTTAAGTAGAAACACGGTGGAATTTCCCTAAATCAAATGTCCCAGGGCAGACTGTTCACTACGAGTTACGGAAAAGTGGCGTCCCTAATTTTTCGAAGTTAGCCTACAAAACTTAGTTACGGGCTTTCGAAGTTCGAAACTGAATCCTTCCATAGTTGGCTTTTATAATTGTTTTGTTCAAAAAAGTTGAGAAAGATTAAATGTGGGCTGGCCTTCTTGCTCCTCTTATTTGATTGATGAACTTTTTTTAATTTGAAATTAATTTTTTCGAAGATCTCACTTTGGCCGTGCTATACAGGGCGTACATACATACATACACGCCTACATTTTGCCTTTTTCCATTTCTTAAACAAACTAATTAGAAAAGCACTTTTTAACTTCGAAAGCCCGTATTTAAATTTTGGAGGCTAACTTCGGAAAACGGGGAACGTTATTTTTTCACTTACGTCATAATCTCCAAAAGAGTTGGTTTGGTCCCATACCCAGCCGGCTGCTGGACAGTGATATTAGCAGTCATCGAATATTTTAATAGTATTCGAATTAGTAGCAAAAAAATCTACAATCGACAATCGAAGCTTCGAATATTCCAACTTTTCGAATAAGAACTCTACTGCCGAGCCAAAGGTATTAATAGGTTTGACTATCGATATTTAACTGAGAAAGAGCTTCTGCTCCATGCAGGTTTCCTTCAAAATCTTATAACTTTAAACGAGCTAAACTTGTATATTTGTATATCCAGACTATCACGGGGACCGCTTGACCGATTCGGATGAACTTTTGAATATAGATAGCATGGTTTATTCTAAGACTATCCACTTGGGTGGTTGCCACTTGGGGCGGTTTACTGGGTTGCCACCTATCTATTTTTTTTAAATTATGGAGGAACATATGCTAATATGGGTATCAAATGAAAGGTATTTTCAAACGAATTCCAAATATGACAAGATCAAGCAGGGTAACCCCTAGAGTTGCCAACTGACCGCGTTTTATTTATTTTACCTTATGTATATTTGTATATCCAGACTATCTCGGGAACCGCTTGATCGATGAAATTTTGAATATAGATATTATGCTTTATTCTAAGATTATTGGGGCGGTTTACAGGGTTGCCACCTATCTCCATTTTTTTAAATTATAAATATGCCAATATGTGTATCAAATGAAAGGTATTTTCAGTGACATGCCAACTAAAATATTTTCAAGTAGGGTTGCCACCTTACCGCAGTATATTTGTATATCCGGACTATTTCGGGAACCGCATGACCGATTTGGATGATTGGTTCTATATATAGGTAGTATGATTGGTTCTAAGACTTTCCACTTTGGGGGTGTACAGGGTTGCCACCTATCTCAATTTTGTTAAATTATGGAGTTAGATATGCCAATATGGGTATCAAATGAAAGGTATTTTCGCCGGCATACCAACTACAATATTTTTAAGTCTGGTAGCCGCCCAGGGTTACCATTTTACCGTATTGTATTTGTATTGTATATTTTTGGGATCATTTTGGAGTCAATTTGGAATAATTTTGTGGCTATTTTGAGATCGTTTTGGGTTCAATTTTAGATTAATTTGGGCCAATTTTGGGGTAATTTTTGGATCATTTTGGAGTCAATTTAGGA
This sequence comes from Campiglossa producta, assembly GCA_964058755.1. Lineage (NCBI taxonomy): Eukaryota > Metazoa > Arthropoda > Insecta > Diptera > Tephritidae > Campiglossa > Campiglossa producta. Next base: position 88,007,421 of record CAXKVI010000003.1, on the reverse strand, counting down.
TAATTTTTGGGCCATTTTGGGAACATTTGAGGGTCTTTTTGGGATCGTTTTAAGATTATTTAAGGATTATTTTGGCCACATTTTTGGATAATTTTGGGAAAATTTTAGGGCATATTTAAGGGTATTTTTGGGGTAATTTGGGAATCATTTTTGGATCATTTTGGAATCATTTTGGGATCATTTTTGGGTTCAATTTCGTATCATTTTGGGAACCTATAAGGGGTCGTGCATATATGACGTCACGCTCTTTGAGGGGGGGAGGGGTCTGCGATTTGTGATGAAATGTGACATGGGGGGAGGGGGGGAGTAGCACTTACGTGATGTCACGTTATTTTTTGCATGTTTTCTAGCGTGCAACGTCCATGAACGTTTTCAAATTTAGCACGTTTTCATTCTTTCGATTGGCAAATATTATTTAATAATTAATATAAACATTCTAAATATGTATCAGATTTTATGTCAAATAAATATTGAATTTATATTTATTAAGGGTGTGATGTGACATTCGAGGGGGAGGGGGGGTCTGGCGTTTGTGACTGGGTGTGACATGGGGGGAGGGGGGGGTCAAAAACTACCAAAAATCGCGTGACGTCATATATGCACGACCCCTAAGGGTCTTTTTGGGATCATTTTAGGATTATTTTGGGTCATTTTGGGTAAGTAAAGTTAGCAAGCTCGGTCACCCAGGTACTATATAATAAATTATGCTATTTTTAAATGAATTTTTTTAGTTATAATAACAATGTATTTGTTGTTTCCGTTTCTTTCTTTTATGAATTAATACACAATTACGTTTAAGAAAAAACTAAAATAAAATAAACAAGTAAAAAGCGTTTAACAATTAACGCCTTTCACTTTTCATTATCAAGTTGTTTCAACATTTCACATCAATCGCTTAAAGCGATCGTCTAAAAAGGATTTAAGCATTTAACTGTTTAACGCATTATAACTAAATATTTTTTTTTTTTATATAATGATATGACTTTAATATACAAATACATAGATTGTATATATGTATGTATAACATAAAAATAACGTTAAATCATAAACGAAAACTAATTATTTAATATGTATTTATATAGCATTTATTTTAGATAATTTTTTTTTTTAAATTTTTTTTTTACAAATTAACATTTTATCAACATAACATTCCCCACTAAAATTCTAATAATGCACATGATAGCATTAAATTTACATAAGACTCAGATAGCACGATGGCTATAATAAATTAATAACAAAAAGGGAAACAATTAAGAGAAAAAAAAACATTTTAAACCTTAATCTCTTAGAAAAAGAGTGCAGCATCAGCAGTTTCGCTCTTTTTTGCTTTGTTTGTAAATTCGCTGCGCTCATCTTTTTAGGTATATAGAGAAAAAGGCAAGAAATAGCCCCTTGTGAAATATATAATAGGTAGTGTTTTAAAAAATCTAGAATATATTTATGTATGTATGTATTATGACAAAACGTATACAGAATTTTGATTTTTTTGTTAGATTTTTTTTTGCAAATAATTTACATTTTTCTAATTTACTAATTAAATTTTCAAAAATTTATTTCTTTTCTTTGTTTATTTAGTATTTTTCCGATTGTAAGCAAATATTATAGGTATGTACATTAGGGTGAAGCATAAAAGGTGGTCAAAGAAATGTTTTGTTAACTTTTGGGACGGTGTTTGTAAGTTGTAAAATAATGTTCGAAAAAATCTATAGTTGCAGTCAAAATCTTAGTAGTTTCTTACGCAAGCTTGTATTCGTTGATGGAACTAATATTTGGTAGCAGTCTTACATAAGTCGCTATATAATTATTCGAATACCTCGAAGATTCGAAGCTCCATTTTACCGAACTATAGGTAATAATTGGTTTGACTATCGATATCAAGAGCTCCTGATATTTGAACTTTTCGAATAAGGTAGCATGTGAATAGTGAAATTCGAATAACACTGCGTCGTCAAATATTCGTTTATGTTCGATTATTCGAACATGGGTTAAATTGTGATAGATTTAACTCCTGTCCATCTAGACAAAGCGCAGACAAGACAAATTTTGGCACGGCATGTGGAGTGTTCCCCGCCAGACACCAACATTCTTTTTAGATGCTCGACGGAGAGAGTTTAACTTTGGTTCTAGTACTAGTTGCTAGTTTCCTAGGAATTCGGCTAGAAGAAATGAGGGACGTGCCGAAAAAAAAACCGAAGAAGTTAAAGGCCTCAGCAGGGCAAGCTTTGTTCCGATGAATATAAGAGCAGGGAGACGGATGCAGGAGAGTGCACTTTTGCGCAGGATATCAGAGGAGAGCCCTCTAGGTATGTATATAAAATTATGGTGTGTTTTTGTGTGAGAAAATGGATCAACGAGAAAATGAACTGAACGATTGCCAAATTTCGACAGTTTAAATTTTGGATACGCCCTCTATTTTTCCCGCTAGTTGGCGCCGAAGCTCTTTTTAGTATTTATGTTCCGATTCTGTTAGCTTTTGCCAGGTATGTTCTAAATATATGCAATCAAAAATCCTGCTACAAAAAAAGAAACCCGCTAGGTGGCACTGTAGTTGCATGCATATGCTAGTCTTTCTATAATGTAATAAGCTTGAATTCCAAATATTTTCTTTTTGGAACATGAATGCTTCTAGCATAGAGTAGACGATATGTAAACCACGTAGTATTAGCAAACAACTTAGTTGCGGGCGAATTTTGTAAGTAATGCGAAAAATGAGATTAGCCTCGGATAAACCCAGGATAAATGGCAAATGGAGCTTCTTCATAGGAGACTAATTACACCTTTTTTTGCGGGAAGGGGCATTGTCGGTCAGGTCCACTATACTCTCTGCGAGAACGGTCAGTTTCCACTCAACCCAGCCGTATCAATAAGGAACTAACTGTGATAAAATATAGTCCACAGAGATAAGTCTCACTGCCAAGCTACATAAGGATTATATTTTACTTCGCTCCACCCTAATGTTTGTATATGCATGTTATTTGTGTGTGTATGCTGCATGGTTAAATGTGAAATCTATAATGTCTGTGGATATAATAGTATGTCTGTAAGAAGGTATTTATTTACTTATTTTAATTAATTCTTTTTACTACATTTTTGTTTGATCTTTTTTTAAGTTTCAAGTATCAGTTCCATTGCAATTTTCATACAAGATAACAAAGTTGTTTTTTTTTTTTTTACACTAAACACTTTCGAGTTCAATAAACGCGCACTATAGAATATTTATGTAAGTATGTATGTACTAGTATGTTCATATGTATGCTGCGAATATTTCAAGTTTGATTTATATGGATTGCATATTGGACCGTATCAACCTGGAAAACTTCTACCCACAACTTCAAATCAAAATTTTGTTTTCGAAAGCTCATACATATTGTGATTGGTTACGAAGTTTTCATAACACAAGTTTTAGAAACAAATCTGCTATGTGGGCCATTTTTTTTCGAAGTTTGACTTTTTTCTGAAACTTGTTTGTATAGTTAACAACAACATCAAAAGAATCGTCTTTTAGACAGTTTTTCGAAAATGGAATTATTTTGAAGGTTTTAAAAATTCGTGAATTGGGCCACTTGTTTTCGAAGTTCGAATTTCTCTCTCAAATTTGTTTGTATAGTTCATAACAACAAATATATGTTTGTGCCAGTTTTCGAAAATCGAATAATGTATTTTGTAAGTTATACATAGCTACATACATATCTGTGGCAATAAGCACAAACGACCAAACTTTTTTTTTTAAGTTTTTCAGTAAATCCTTTCGAAATTAAAAATTGTAGTGTAAATGTATGGATTTCGAAATGAAATGACTATAAAATCCACAATTTCTGAGCAAATGCGCTGAAAATCTGTTTGATTATAGATCTTAATACGGAGAATTAGATGGTGCTAATAACTCAATTTTGACAAAACTCAACTTTGTTCGTTCGCCCTTATTGCCACAGATATATGAAAACATATTTTCCTTTTGTTGCCTTTTTTCTAGCGATTGTTCAAATTCGAATTAATTGAAAGGTTGTAATTACAAATTTATGGCCGTTCTTTATTTTCGAAGTTCGACTTTCTTTTTAAAAGTTGTTTGCATAATTCACAACAAAAAATTCTATTTAGGCCAGTTTTTTGAAATGAGATTTCTTTGAAAGTTATAACAATTACCATTTTCGAAGTTGCTAATTTCTCGCGATTGTTTAAATTTTTTCTTTCATTTTTGAAATATACGAATATACAAGATGGTGTCATCTATTCAACGGCATTTTAATCTTTTCGGTTTTTTTTTATCATTTCCGATTTCTTTTAGAAGTTCGACTTTCTTTCCGAAACTGTTTTGTTTAGTTCACAGTGTTTGGGCCAGCCAGAAAATCGAATTATTTTGAAGGTTATCGAAATTTGTGAAAAGGGGCCACTTTCTTCGAAGTTCAACTTTCTGAAACTTGTTTGTATAGTTCACATCAAAAAAAAAAAAAAATACGTTTGGGGCAGTTTTTCGAAAATCTAATTATTTCGAAGGTTATAAAAATTTGTGACTTGTTCCATTTTTTCTTCTGAAGTTCGACTTTCTTTTTGAAGTTTGTTTTTATGGTTCACAACAACAAAAAATATGTTTCAGTAAGTTTTTAGAAAATCTATATATTTTGTAAGTTATATGTATATATGTAGCTATAAAGGTATTTTCGAAGTTCTTAGTGTTTAAACTCAAATTAATTTTAAAGTTATCAAAATTTATGAAG